>BHEV01003159.1:0-21795 GCA_004319985.1 Emydocephalus ijimae
AAGTGCAGGGTTCTGGCCCTGCACTTCTGATTGGCTGTCAGGCGGCTAGACCAGGATTGGTCAGCTCTAATGGACCTGATTAATCCTTAACTAAGAGTTCCTATTGGTTAAAAGAGCTAGCGTTCCTAGTTCGTTTTTGGTTGAAACGTACAAAAGATGCCTATATAAGGCAGAGTTAACTGTTGTTGTTAGTCAAGTCNTAGAATGCAGGCTAATTCTGCTGACTGCCAGCAGTTTGATTTTTGCTGATTCAAGATTGACTCAGTCTTTCATCCTTCCTAGGTTGGTAAAATGAAGACCCAGATTGTTGGGAGCAATATGCTGACTTGGTGAACCACTTAAAGAGAGCTGTAATGCACTGTGAAGTGGTATACAAGTCCAACTGCTATTGCTATACTAATGTTCAATGGATAAACTCAAGTATGAGTCAGTAAATATTCAGAAAGCCTCGTTGACACAATCAGTATTTCCCTTCAAGGGAATCTGTACCCTCTGTTCTATTCTGGGCAAGTGTAAGAAAGATTATAAAAATGCTCAGATTTGCTGCAGTACATTTGATGAATGTCTTTACAAAATGAAGTCATGCAAAAGGAAAGATGTGATTGTATGCTTATTTTATTTTTAAAAAATATTAGAACAGGAACACTGTTGTTGAGCCTTTCAACTATTTCACCAATTGTCAGTAAGTCTACCAATCTTGCTGGTAAGGGAAGTATGAAAGCTGATTACCTAAATTTGGTTTCTCCCTTGAGAAATTTCCATCATTCCCCATTTGGCTTTTATTTCATCTCTGGGAAACTCAATTGTAAATCAGGTTTGAGCTGCCTTCAAGTGAATTGGAGATAGGCTGTTTCAACCAAAGGGGGTGATAATGAGGTAATTTACAGTATTTTAATGGTTCCCCCCGCCCCCATGAATCCACTTATTGTTTGGCAAAAGTGTTGTATATCTGCTGCACCTCTAAAGAGGCCTGTTTTTACTGGGATTAAGGGGCATAATGGATATTTAATAACCAAAGAAGAAAACCAAACACTGAAATAAACATGCATAGATGAGAACATGTAACATGATGCTGTAAATAAAGACTATCTGGTAGTTACCAAGTTCCCTGAAGAACTAAGCTTCCATAAAGAATAAAACTGGATAGGAATGATTAAACAATACTATCATAGTGTTCACTAGTTATATTTTCATACATGTTTCCTATATGTAGTAACCCTGAACAAGCTTTTCTATGAAAAGGCAGGGATAAGCCATAGTTCAGTAATAGATCTCATGCTTTCCATGCATAGTATCACAATTCCAAACCCTGAAATGTTGGCAACTGGAACTGGAAAATATGCAGGCTTCTAGGAAGAGAAGGTGTTCCAAGTAAGGTGGAAATTATGGGCATGTATCCCAACACAAATCATAAACATCCCAATACAAATCATGAACATCCCAGCACAAATCAGTGTTTTATTGTGATGTCACAATACATGTTTTGAGATAAAATACATAGGGAAGTGGCTTAAATCAGGAGAGCCACTTTTAGTTGATGTTGACAAGATTAGTCTATGAATTAATGGTTAGTCTCTGTAGTATTAAGTACAGATATATTCTCAAAAATACGATGCAAATCAGTGCTCCCATTGTCTTAATTCAGGTGCATGAATTAGATACATTGCTTCTTTCACAATTTTCATGAAGACAATAATAAAAGGTCCCAGAGTAACTCTGCAACTACCATTTCCTTACAGTTCTAGATGTGGTATAATTAACTGAGAACCATACTGCTAAACGTATAACCTTAGTAATAGTCAATCAGACTTATTTTGCATCCCAATATAAATGGTAGATGTGGTAATCCTACAGAAATACCCATGCCTTTCTGTTTTAAATGTTTTTTGCTGAGTTTTGTTTGATCTTAAATAGATAGATCAAAGATGGTAGCTAGTTAGCTAGCAGAGACAGAGAGAGAGGGAGACAGAGAGGGAGACAGGGAAGGAGGGAGTGGGAGAAAGAGAGAGAGAGAGAGAGAGAGAGACCAGCCTGCCTACCTTGAAGGCAAACAGTCATGATGATCAAAAATAATATCAGAGCTCAGAGAAGCTAGAGAAAAGAGGCTATCATTAGATTGAATTTAAAAAATAGATTTTAAGAGACAAAGGTCAAATTATTTAGTTATACTTTTTCATTATTAGGAATCATTTGGATCTTAGCTTCATTCTGCTTGAGGAGCCAGTTTTTCATTTATTTTGTTCATTTATTATATTGGGCTCCTGTTCTTCTTTGGTAAGCTCATAACTCTGTACTGGCTGCTATGTAAGTAACCAATATTCTGCAACATTTTTTTCAAAATGATCAGGTAAGCAGGAAATAAGAACATGCCTTCTTGTTCCTTCTAGATTCCTAATCTTATGACCCATATTCATCAGGATATGCATTCAGTTTTGATAGCTGTGGAATTCTAAAGTTCATAGTAAAAGTTCTGGATTCATCCTGAAACCTTGACAGATATTATGAATAATAACATTGTACTTTTGTTTTCAAGCTCCTTTGAGGCCTATTAAGTAACTTACCCAACCAGAATTTCTCTTAGACAAATCACTCAGATGAGCAGCATTCAATTTAGCTAAGAGAAGAACATAACTGTATTTTTAAAAAAATTTGAATAGTTTTTAGACTCATTTTTAAACTTTCTTAGGTTATTCCTGCCCATGGCAAAGCCCAATTAGGTAGCACAATAACAAATGAACAACAGACCAAGTTTCTGACAATAGAATTTATGGGGAAGAAAACTTACTGGGTGACAAAATGTAAGAAAGTACCAAGTAAGTATACATACTGAAACTCCAGTACCTTTCTAGAGAGTACCAAAATATTCTATGTCTGAGGTTATTGCAATGCAGGTTAATGGAAATATACATTTTTTTCTGTTATGATTATAATGGTGAATTATTTGCTTCAAAAGATAAATTATTATACAAATGCAGTATGAGATTCAAGAAAAATCACCTTTCTGACTTTTCTACTGCAATGCATTGTTCAAGGCTGTGCTTGAAGTTTACTCAGAAACTTGTATTACTACAAAGTATTGGGGGGCAGGGGAATGGCTGAAAGTAGGTAAAATGACCGTATTAGATGGGTTCTTTATTATCTTTGTTGGCTCCTGGTTAATTTTTGTCCTTAGTTCAAAACCTGGTGTTAATCAATAAAAGTTCAGGGTTGGGATTACTTTATCTGAAAGAAAGATTTCCATCCCTTTCCTCTATAAGATTGCCAATGCAAAGTCAGCTCCACATGCCCTCTCATCCTGTGATTTGACAAGTAGGCATCTGTTATTGGGTCTTTCAATGGTAGCCTGACTTTAGATTAACCTCTCCAGAAATCCATGTTTGTCACTGTCTTTTTGGTGCCAAAAACATCTTTATTTTCGGAGGCCTTTTATTAAGGTATAGATGCTGCTGTGATTTTTTTTTAAATGCTGCTTTTAACATCTGTTATTGTAAAGATTGTAGTGGGAAGTCCAAAGCTAACATTTTAAAGAAATAAGAAATGTAGTGTTTATTTATAAATGAATTATTTATTTCAACAAACAAGCTAACCTGATTGCACCAGTCATGATTCAACAAAAGGAAATATGTGTGCAGATTTGTGAGTTACAATAAAGTAAGCAGGGATAAACAAGAAATATTCTACTGATTCAGATACATTTTCCTTGTACTATATATCAAAAGCTAAGTAGCAAATCAATGCTACTATATGATGATATAAGTGATATTGTACAATATGAATGCAATCCAAGCAATGCCAAGTACTTTCAACTTGCATTGATTTCAGTGGAAGAGATTTATGTACGATATGTGCTTTACTCTGCCAATAATATAAATATATTTTCTAAAAAAACTTTCAGACTACTTAGCTTTAGTTGAATCGTCCTAAATTTATAGTAAACAAATGAAATCTGATTTATGTTATAAGCTTCTTTTTTTCAAGCTTAACAAGTCTCAGAACATAAATGAAAAGGATGGGGCAATAAAGTATATCTGAACCAGATGTAGGAGAAGGTATTATTTTTCTTGCAAATAATTGTACATTTAGGAAATGTTCTACTATAGAACTATAGTGAATCAAGTAATGTTCAAAAAGGAACAACACTGATGAATTAATTAGATGTCATCTTGTGGGAATTAAATAATTTAAAGCCACCATTATGTCACTGAGCCAATTTCTTTTAATCATACTAAAAATATGCACACGTTTCCTGCTCTGTCTCCTGTACATTTACTTAACCAGCTATTAATTCCTTAAAATTTTCTAAAATAATTATATTTAATGAAAACAAGACATGTTTTTTATGCAAGGTTTCCAATGATGACCCAGAAGTTTATCCAAAAACAAGTTTCACTGAATTCAGTGAGACTTAGTCCTAGAAAATGTGGATTTTAACATCAGTTCATAAAACTGCTTAAAGCCTTTGATTGATTGATTGATTGATTGATTGATACATCCATATATGCACACCTACTATTATTTACTTAGGTAACAAATGGGATATTGTTTAGCTTACTTAGTTTGCCAGAGAGAATTAGAGGAACCATAGCTCTGTACCATTTTAAAATTATGAGATATTTCTAGTCAGCTCCTAAAGTCCTGTTGCGGAAGCTTTTTTTTTTTTTTTTCCATTTTCAAGGAAACATTTCTATTGAAGGAGTAGACAGAAAAATGAGGTGGAAAATATGTAAGACAACAATGTATGGTGATCACAGAAGATTCAGTGAAGGCAGCAGGATATTTGTAAACTAGATGTCTTCTCTAGAAGGCTCCTTGATCACAAGGACCTTACACAATATCATCTATGATAAGCTGTAGGGATATTTCACTTCACTTCAAGGTAACCATTGAAAAATACTTGCATATAACATTTTAGGAATTATTACTATGGTTTATCACACTGTCAGCAAGATGTTGAGACTGGATTTGGTTTTTTTGTTTTTCCAGTCCTTCCCAAGGATCTGTTGATAGGTAGATGATATTGTTTGATGATGTTAAAGGTATCACCGCAGGAAGTAAGCTTTTTCAAGTAAAGCTGCCTTTTGCAATTAACTGGTGGGAATTTTGTCAGTGTCGATGGTGTTCAAGAAGTACTGTTTTGGAATTGCATCCATGGCACTTATTACTATTGGTACTACCTTTGCCCCAATCATTCTACTTCTACTTGCAGGCCTTTTTATCTGTGATTTTTCTTTATTTCTTTCACTTCTATTCTGCTCTCTATTCTGCTATCTCCCACTATCCAGGTTTACTTGTTTTTCTTATCATCAGTTGTTAAGTCTGAGATATTGTCTGGCAAATGCTTATCTGTTTGAATTCTAAAATCTCACAGCAGTTTTGCTTCTTTGTTTTCCTATTCCTTTGTCTATTTTGTGATCCCACCAGTTCTTGTTTGCAGGCATGTATTTTTACCAATATTCAATTCACTATTGCTATAACTTTATCATGTCGTTGTTTGTTATCATTCTGTGTGATCTTCTTGTTGTTAAGTCCTGGGCATGGGTGCAAGAATGGAGACAAGACATCAGACTGTGACTTCAACTCTTTATTTAACAAGAAAGACTGGAGCTCAAAACCTGGGCAGCAGTAGCCCTTTTATAGAGCTTGCTGCCGTTAAACAACCAATGAACTGAGTCTATCGCTTTCACAAGCGTCCAATTAGGGGTTTCTGTTAACAGCCAATCAGACTGGCCAAACCTGAACAATCACGACTCGCTATTCACAGGCCAATGAGAATTGCAGGATTACAAGCCTGTTGTAAGACGAAGCTGTTTCAGTTGTATCGCTGCGATGGTTTAATCCATAACACCCCTCCCCCCTTGGTTCCGTCTGAGGGGTGGGGTGATGTATTCTCGCAGATAGGCAGGCCGCTTCACCTGTCTGCTCGACCTGTGCTGTTCCACCGGGTTCCGTTCTGGTTCTGGTTCTGGTTCTGGCTCTGGCTCCGGTGGGCTGTCCGCTGGGCTGGATAGCGAAGACTGTAGTTCCGGGTTGCCCTCGTCGGCGCTGTCTTCCGGGTTCCCTGGATCCGCCTCCGTCGCGGTGTTGTCACGTGGCGAGGCTGCTCCCTGGTCCGGTTCTCCCTCGGATGGTGAGTATCCCCTGGGTTGTTGGGTTTTGATTTCTTCTTCATCCTCCTCCATGTTCCTTCCCCTCTAGCTGGAGGTTCCGGCGCTAATCGGGAACGGAGTTGGTCTATGTGGCGTTTCCACATCTTACCGTCTGCCGTTTGTAGTTGATAGGATCGGGGTCCCGTAAGTTGCGTTATGGTAGTGGGGACCCACAATGGGTCGCCCGAGAAGTTTTTCGCAAACACAAGGTCACCTTCCTGGAATGCCCGACACTTACTGCTGGATCCCGGGGGTTGTTCTGGCGTGCAGTTTGGGTGGAGGCAATCAAGATGTGAGCGAAGTTTCCGGCCCATCAGGAGTTCTGCTGGGGTTTTGTTCAGGGTGCTGTTTGGGGTTATGTGTTGGATAAAAAGCATTCAGTTTATTTTGTCATCAATGTCGCCGTGGTCCATTTTATGCAGGGTCTGTTTTACAAATTGAACCATTCGCTCAGCCCTACCATTGGCTGCAGGGTGAGCTGGCGATGTTAAAGCATGGCGGATGCCCCGATCTGCCAGGTATTGTTCGAATGGCAGAGCAGTGAATTGGGGGCCATTATCTGAGATGAGGACATCAGGAAGTCCGTGGGTAGTGAATAGTTTATTCAGTCTTTTAGTGACTGTGTCTGTGGTGGTGCTTTTCATTTTTTGGACTTCAAGCCAGTTTGAATAGGCATCCACCATTAAGAGGAAAGTGTGTCCTCTTGTGGGTCCCGCATAATTGATGTGGATACGGGACCACGGACCTCGAGGCACTTCCCACTGAGTTGGGGGTTGGTTTTCCCCGGGCAATGGTGCAATCAGTAATCGTAGGCGGCTAAAAATTCTGACCAACGTGTCATTCTTGGTGATAATATATGGGGAGTTTGTTTGTTTCCCGCCAAAATCCCAAGTAGTGGCTTGTGGTCTGTAATTATGGTAAAGGGTCTTCCATATACATATTCATGGAAACGTTTAATTGCGGATACAATAGCGAGGGCCTCTTTATCAAGTTGACTATAGTTCCTTTCGGTTTTAGACAAAGTTCTTGAAAAGAACACAATGGGTGCCTCATTTCCATTTGGGAGGACATGGGTTAGGATGGCTCCTACTCCAAATGGTGAGGCATCACAGGTAACCGTCAAAGGGAGAGACTCATTGTACTGCATTAATATGGCATCGGAGGTTAAAAGGTCTTTTATCTCTTTGAATGCTATCTCTTCACACCGTCCCCAAACCCAAGGAACCTTTTTATCGAGAAATCTATGTAGGGGTTTGGCTACGGTTGCCTTCTGGAGCAAGAAAATGTTATAAAAGTTAATGAGTCCCAGGAAGGCTTGAAGGTCTGTCTTATTCCTAGGTCTTGGGGCTTTTTTTATTGCGGTTAGGTTTTTTTCGGTGGGGTGCCTGTCTGTCGAGAAGGTATCCCAGGAACTCCACTCTCTCCGTACAAAGTTGGCACTTGTCTCATTTTACCTGAAGACCCGCGTCTTTGAATTCCTGCAGAACTTTTCTGAGCCGTTGTATTAATAATTCTTTAGTGGGGGCAGCTATTAGGACATTGTCAAAATAAGGCACGACGCCTTTTATGCCTTGTAATAGTCTCTCCATTAAACTTTGGAAAATGCCCGGCTCCACGCTTACTCCGAATTGGAGTCTATTGCACTTAAAAGCACCTCTATGTGTAACTATTGTCTGGGCTTCTGCAGTTGCTGCATCCACAGTGAGTTGCTGGTACTCCTGAGCTAAGTCCAATTTCGCAAATATTTTTCCGCCACCCAGGGAATGAACAAGGTGTTGAACCACCGGTACTGGATAAGCGCTCTGTTGAAGAGCATGATTTAGGGTGGCCCATTAGTCCCCGCAAATTCTTAACGAACCATCCGGCTTCATGGGTGTTACTATCAGGGTTTCCCAACAGGCATGGTCAATCGGTTCCAATATGCCCTGGGCTATCAGTTTATCTAGCTGCTCGTCAATTTTAGGTTTTAAGGCAAAAGGTACTCAACGGGGTTTAAGCTGAATGGGAGCTACATCGGGGCTGAGATTAAACGTTATGGGGTCCCCTTGTACTTGCCTAATGTTCCTGTGAACACATCCTAAAATTCCTGGATGAGAGTCTCTTCCCAGTCATCATTTCTGGTATGGTGTATGCTGGCCAGTTCAATTCCGAGTGGGGCAAACCACTGTAGCCCTAACAAGCTGGGTCGGCCATGATCGACGACAGTTGGGGAAGCGTTGCTGTGCGGTCCTTGAATGATACTTGGACGTTGCTGGAACTGACAACTGGGATTCTGTTTCCCTGATAGTCTTTCAGGATGATTCGCTGCATGCTGAGGTCCTGGCGGGAGATGGCAGGGATCAGTTGTTTGAGGGTTTTCCAGGATACCATCAACAGAGACGATCCCGAATCGACTTCCATCACACATAGTCAATTCTCAATAGTAACCTTCACTCGTATATTCCTTGCATCGAGCGATGAAGCGTCGCCGATGATAATGGTTTGGTGGGCCTCTTCTCGTCTCGTTGAAAAGGCAGGTGCTTGGTTTCTGTAGTAGTAGTGGTTGTTCCATTGGTGGTTCAGACGGTCCTGGTTCTCAGGAGGTTTGCTTATCTCCCGACGGAGATTGTTCTCCTTTCGGCTGGGACTGGACTCTCGTCTGCTTCTGCAGACCTTCGCAATGTGGCCTTTTTTCCTGCAGTTACGGCAGAGTGCGTTGAGGAATTTGCAGTCCGATCTCGGGTGGTTTGCCCCGCAACCTGCACATTGGCGCGGACGTCGCTGGTTCCTTTGCTCTCATTCTGAGCGGAGCCAGTTGACCTCCTCTTCATCACTGTCTGAGGATGACTCGAGGTCTTTGTGGTGGGTAGTGGTAGCGTGCTTCTCAGTGGCGAGTGGTGCCTCATCAGTGAGTTGGCAAAGCAGTGCGTTCGCTTGGCGCATTCGAGTGGCTGACTTCCTGTTTGCTTCTGCTGCAGTAGCGTCGGCGATGGCATCTGTAAGGCTGATGTCGCCTTTCGCCATCAGCTTACTCTGCACATGTGGTGCATTTAATCCCAGAACTATTCGGTCTCTTAGGGCTTCCTCTAAGTTTGCAAAACCACAAAGGCCTCCTAGGTTCTGGAGGTCAGCTACGAAATTACCAACGCTCTCGTCCTTCCATTGGTCACTCTGGTAAAATTTGTGTCTTCGTATCAGTGTTGGTACTGCGGGTGCATAATGGGCTCTGAGGATTGGAGCAAGGGTGTCCCAATTCATGGTCTTCACTTCTGCCGGTTTTGCTAGTGCTTTAGCCATTTTGAAAACGGTGGGGCCGCAATGAGTCAGGAACACCGCTCGTTTCTCGCCAGACGTAGCATCTTTTAAATTGTTGGTCTCCAGGAACATCTGGAAGTGGTCTATATACGAGTCCCAGTCTTTGGTTGCTGGGTCGAATGGAGTGGGTGGTATGGCGCTGCTAGTCATCTTGCCGTCTGTTTCGTGCGCTCTTTCGCCACGTGCTCTTTCTTTGTCCGATATGTTCTAGTCAGCTCTATCGTCTCCGAATCCCACACTCGTCGCCAGTGTTAAGTCCTGGGCATGGGCGCAAGAACGGAGACGAGACATCGGACTGTGACTTCAACTCTTTATTTAACCAGAAAGACTGGAGCTCAAAACCTGGGCAGCAGTAGCTCTTTTATAGAGCTTGCTGCCATTAAACAACCAATGAACTGAGTCTATCGCTTTCACAAGCGTCCAATTAGGGGTTTCTGTTAACAGCCAATCAGACTGGCCAAACCTGACCAATCACGACTCGCTATGCACGGGCCAATGAGAATTGCAGGATTACAAGCCTGTTGTAAGACGAAGCTGTTTCAGTTGTATCGCTGCGATGGTTTAATCCATAACACTTGTAGCAGCTAGTTAGGTGGCCCACTGTTTCTTCAGTTTCTTTGCAGAGGTGGCATTTGCTTTCTTCTTATTTCTGGCTTTGTATGCATTTGTCCTTAAGGTTCCATCTTGTGCAACCAAACATTAGCCCCTCCATCTTTCTTCAACTTTCCTGCATTTAGCTATTGTCAGTTCTTGTTACCTGCTTTGCTTGCTAGGTTTTTTTTTATGTACTGGCTGATACATAATACTTTCTACTGTCATACTTTGCCCTGCCATGTCTCCTTTTTATTCTTCATGTGATCTTTCTTATAGGTCTCTTTGGTCTCTTTGGTATTTAGTAATCCTTCATGATGTACTAGATGCCTGTCTCTTCTTCACAGCCTATCAAATACTCTTCCAATATTTCTTCAACTGTCTAGTACATTTGGAACATTCTATGCCCAGCTTTGCTTCTTGATACGTAGAGTCTGTCAAAGTCACTACATAGAGGAAGGGCATGATACATTGTCACTATTTTTCTGGTTTCTAGTTCAGTTTGAGTCCAGTACACTATTCCAGTTGTATATCTATTGACTGGAACTGCCCAAGTATTAATCACCTTGATTGTCCCAAAGGTGCTTTTTTCAGGAGGCAACTGGGCTTTCTTGTTTTTTTTTTCTTTGAAGACATTTCATTTCTCATCCAAGAAGCTTCTTTAGCTCTAACTGGATGGTGAGTAATGGAAGCCTGAGGACAGAAGATAAATCTCCAAGTGATCTCAATGACTCTCTAAAATAATGCAAATGAACAGCTGTCTGCAAGGAATATAAATCCTTCCATTCTTCACCATCCAGTCACAGCTGAAGAAGCTTCTTGGATGAGAAGCAAAACGTCTTCAAAGTAAAAACATGAAACTCCAATTGCCTCCTGAAAAAAAATACTTTGGAACAACCATGACCTGGATGACTAAGAATCTCCACAGACTTTTTATCACATTGATGTTATTTTCTCCACTGGTTTTAAGCTTTAAGATTTTCTTCAATCTTGTGATGTACTCACTACTAACCTCTTTCTTGACTTCCATGTGCTTGATGTTGTCAGACTGAAGGAAGCCCAGCTATTTGTAATAATTGCCTTCATCCACACTGTTGATGTTATTTCCATCTTGATTCCTTCAATTTTTACTATTTTTCCTCTGTTAATGGAAAGGATGGAATGTTTGGCCAATCCAAACTCCACTGTAATGTCGTGACTGTATGTACAGGCAGTGTTGAGCAGCAATCCTTTTCAGATGGTGTTTTTCCATACAGATCATCTATGTAAAGGAGGTGGGATTGCCTGGCAGATGTTTTTTGATGTTTGATAGCTATGACCCAATTTGTTCAGTATTGTGTTGTGCAACTCAAGTTTTGTGTCTGGTTATTTTTTTGGCCATAGCTGTTTGCTGCTTTATTGTTTCCAGGACTTCCTTGAGCTTCTTTGTCTCTAGGTGACATTTCTTCATCAGATATTCTTTGATCTTCTTGTTCTTTGGTTTATTTTCTTTCATATGTTCTAGTTTGTTTGCATCTGATCTTAGCATGATGGTCTTGGTTTTTTTTTTCTTTGTTGATTTTACATCCAAGATTTTCAGTTGTGCAAGCTATTTTTTTTTATAACAAACTTCAATGCAGCCAAACTTCTTATCCTGTTATTTTTTTGTGCTGTTCTAAATGCTCAGTTATTTTTCCTTTCAGTTCCCCTTGTTTTTCAGTTACAGGACTTTGTTCTTTCTAACAAGAAGATAGAGGAGGGAATGCTTGATTTGGGGATAAGAATGATTTAATAGCAACACTGCTTCTCTACTATTAGCTCCCTTTGGTATATCTCAGCTATTTCTATATATATATATATATAAAATGTGGAGCAAGAAGATCTGCTTGTAAGTTTTGACGTGGTTTCACTATTCACTATTCACTCAAGTCCCGATAAAAGAGACCCTTGAAATCATCAAAAATAAATACCAACCACCCAAACACCTCATGGATCGAGCAGAACACTGCTTAACTAACACATATTTCATATACAAAGAACAAAGATACAAACAAATTGAAGGAGCCCCTATGGGATCACCACTGTCACCCGTCATTGCAAACCTGTTCATGGAAGAATTCGAAACCAGAGCCCTGGCTTATGCCATCCACAAACCCAAACTATGGTTAAGATACATTGATGACACATTTGTGATTTGGCCCCATGGAAAAGAAAACCTAAACAATTTCCTAACACACCTAAACAGCACATACCCCAAAATCAAGTTCACCATGGAAACGGAAACAAACAAACAACTACCATTCCTAGATGTACTAATCTACAAAAAAACAGATGGCACACTAGGACACACCGTATACCAGAAGAAAACACACACTAACCACTACCTCAACGCCCAATCCCACCACCACCCAGCACAGATAAACTCCGTGGCTTGATTTTCCAGAAGTGGTACTTCCTTTTCAAATACCCTCGTTGGACTTGATTTGTAATAGCAAATATTTTTTTCTTTATTTTCAGTCTTTGTATATTTGCGATGTATAGACAACTTTTCTTACAGTAATCCTGAAGCTTCTGGTCCTGGTTCCTCAGCCAACAGTCTTGAGTCCAAAAGCTCATTTGTCACAAGATATCAAGAGACACCAGCACCTAGCATGATCCCTATTGATCCAAGTGATGACTGATACAGTGTAGGTTTCTGCAAGTTACATCTCATCATACAGGGACAGTCACCCTTTGTCTGGCTCCTTTGATGAGAACTTCCAGTGCGGTTGAACCCCTGGTATAACTCTAATCTTCAGAGGAACATGCAAGTCCCACTATCATAACAATGTAATGTCTCACTCTGGGTTATTATTATTACCATAATTATAATCATTGCTCTTGTTTTAGGAGAAAAAAGGGAAATGTCATTCTTAGTCTTTTTTTAAAGTTATTAACTGAATCAGCCTCAGTATGTTTATTTAAACTAGCCAATGTGAACTCTTGGAAATGAGACACTGATTTTGAACACTTTTGGTTAACATCAACCCTATTAATATAAAAAAATGTTCTTAGTTCAAAGACTATGATGTGTTCTGAATTGCTTTTAGCAACATGTGCAGAGGAATTTTTTTTATCAATAACATATCACTTTTCCTCATAAATTTGGCTTGATTGCTTATTTGTGAATTTTGCAGGGTAGGAAGTTGAGATATTCCTGTGATCTCTACAGTGCTCTGGAGAAAGAGATGAGAGGCCATCAAAATGAAGGAGGAGGGAAGGGAAGCATCATTTTGCAAATGCAGTGAGCCTGAATTTCAATGAATTAGCACTATTTTGGAAAAAAAAATCATTCTCGACCAAGTGTAAAGGTTTTGTCATGAAGAAAAGTTGGATTCATCTCTAGGTAATGAGAAGTTGCTCTTTAGACCACAAGGTCAACATTTACAAAACCAATTTAAATCAACATTGACCAAAAAGTCATTTCTGTCCCCCATTATAGTTTGGTGACTTTTTCTAAGTAAGTCAGAGATTGTATAATTTCAAAACAGACATTATCCAATGTAAAAAATCTATTGAAAATCACAGTTCTATATAACAACTTGACCTGCCCCATTGTTGACCTTTTAATTTATTGAATAGATTTTTCACTGTTCAAGTGCTAAATTCATTCCCATAAAAAAATTGGGAAATTGTGTATGTCTAGTTTAATGAAAAGGAGGACTAAGTATAACATATCAGTGTTCCAATATCTAAATCAAAGAAGACAGGGGTCAACCTATTTTCCAAAGCATCTGAAGGCAGGACAAGAAGCAATGGATAGAAACTGATCAAGGAGAGAAGCAACCGAGAACTAAGGATTTAGGAACTAAGAATTTCCTGACAGTTAGAACAATTATTGGAATAACCTGCTTCCAGAAGTTGTGGGTACTCCAGGTTTTTAAGAAGAGATTAGACAACCATTTTGTCTGAAATGTTATAGGGCTTCCTGCCTAAGCAAGGAATTGGACAAGGAGTCCTCCAGAGTCCCTTCCAACTCTGTTATTCTCTTATTCTGTTTAAGAGTTTTTGGTTCAAGAGCTTCAACAATCTTTTCAACACATTAACTCTGAAATGAATAAATTATAAGCAAATTAACTGTCACTATCCAGATGTAAGTCAGGATAGAGAGAAGGACTGTAGAACCTCAAAGCATAAGTGTTTTTGAGGCCACCTGATTGAGGAGAGAGGTTTCTATCTTTTACTATCATTTATTTTTTATTGTGGTAGTAATTTAAGAACTCTGTAGGGCAATAGAAATTGATCATAATAGCTTCATCACCAAGTTATAATGTAATGTATTTGCTTTGGTTTAATCATATGTCTGTGCCCAGCCATTCTGATTTGTAAATCAGGATTTACAGAGTGAAGCATGAATGAAACCAATTTTGATTTATTCAACAAACATTTGGTTATGATTTGCAAAACCAATAACTGCTTCCCTAACTCTTAATTCAGGAGAGCAAAAATGAGGATAAATTGTTCTCAGAAAGAAGACTACCCTCTCTTCTTACGGTGATCACTTTTTCACATCTATATGGAAGGGTAGAGGAGGCTGCTTTCAGCTTTTTTGGTCATCAGAAGCCCTCACATTATATCAGTTGTGGTGCTTTAGCAATAAAAGGGATTCTAGTCTTAATCCTGTTCTGGTTACTCGATTCCATCCTCTCCCACTTCTCTATTTGTCCTGTCTTCACTTGATAGAATATTGTATGGCCAGTGAGGCATAGTCAGGCTTAATTTATCTGTTTAAAATTAGGGTGTTTTTTTTCTTGATTGTTACTTCTCTGTTAAATGTCTATGGAGATTCTCAGGCATGCAAGTCAAAGTTGAAACCTTTGTCTCAAAGGTGCTTTTTCAAAAGGCAACTGGACTGTTTTTTCCCTGAGAAAGAATTTTT
This sequence comes from Emydocephalus ijimae, assembly GCA_004319985.1. Taxonomy (NCBI): domain Eukaryota; kingdom Metazoa; phylum Chordata; class Lepidosauria; order Squamata; family Elapidae; genus Emydocephalus; species Emydocephalus ijimae. The sequence continues at coordinate 14,929 of BHEV01003159.1, forward strand.
TGCACTTCTCATCCAAGAAGCTTCATTGGTTCTGGCAGGATAGTTCTGGCAGGATTTCTTTGTCATTTTGTTGGATGGATGGATGGATGAATGGATGGATGTAAAGAATATTTGTGGAAACTTTAGATTTCCCTTAATCTGTTGGGTCTTCCTTCTTGTAAATAGCTACATAGCCCCAATTGTTCATTACCTTTCCAGTTATACAAAAATCTATACCACACTATTTTTATTGCTCAATTTTCTAAATCATTTTAAAGCCACTGACAAGCTCTGTAAAAGTTTAGAGTTGCAAAAGATTTTCTTTCTTCATACATGCTGTAGCAGAAATACATGTAATTAGGTTGAAGCCAGATGAGGTATGAAACCACATACTATAATTTAAGAACGCAATGGTAAAACCAGCCAATGTGAAAATACATTTAAAGTAGGTTCCAGCAATACTTTTTCCAAAAGATACTAGTCATATAGAGATTGTAAATAACAGAAAGCTGACCATTACACCCTTTAAAAAGGTGAGCTAAATTGGGAATATTGGTATGTGAATCACAACTGCTATTTAGTCCCCAGCAGTTTTGCTTACAGAACATATCCATCAAGATATGTGTTCTGGCTTTCAAATACTGGATCCTAAGCACTGCTTGAGATAGAATCAATTGTAGATGTTTACCCTGAAGGAAAAAAATCCTAAAAATTGAAGGATTTCATGTTAGAATAAAGAGACTTCTACACATAGGTCATGGATTCGATCCCATTTGAACAAAATTATGTAAGTTGTTATCTTTGACAAAAGATAACTATCCTGAAACATCTTTATTTTAATACAAAGCAACTGCATATTTTCAGTTCCTACTTCTCCCAACTTAAGTTTCCATCCCCTTAATCATCAACTCAGCTGACAGGGAATAGGATTCAACTAATAACTTTCCTATTTGCCATTTCTTTCTTGGATGAAGCTTATTGAAAGCCCTTCATTCTATGAAGTAATAGTCCAAAGCCATACCCTAGGCTGGAATGAAATCTTGTATCTCCAGCATGGGATTCATATTCACTGTATGCCAAATACTTGTTTAGGATATTTCCCTTGGTGCCCTTCACACTCTATCCCAGATGCGTTTATTCCCTTAAAAATTATTGTATTTATTTAAAATAAGAAACTAGAATATTGTTAAGGTAGGTGACGACTTTCAACATAATACCAAAAGCTCTTAGAAATATATCAAGGAATGATAGCATTCCAATGCTTAATTTGGAAATGTGTCCAGCGAAAGAATAGTAAAAACATCCTGAAAGGAAGTAAGCTGCTAAGATTAATAGGCAACATTCTGGGAAGCTCATGCTGTGTAAATTGATTGTGTTCCTCCAGCAGCCATGTTGTAAAAACCTCCACAAAATCTCAACTTTCCAGTAGGAATACACATCTCCACTATCCAAACACCGAAGACCCTAGTCTAAACTAAGTAGCTTTTGTGTATTTTGTAAAGTTTATAATTCTTAAAAATCAAACTGCAGGAGTGTCTATTTGGAAGGAGTAATTCATATTGGAGGTAATCGTATCATCTAATGAATTTGAAAATTCTGTACATGTATTATACTTTGATTACAGCAAAACCTTTCACTAAGCATTCCATGATACTCTGATTAGTACATTCGTTATACAGTATGTGGGGTACATTGCATGACAAAGAGCTTCACAACTGGTTTAAAAACCATACAGAGTATTTCTTTTGAGTTCTAAAACTCTATGCAAATTCCATAAAAGAAGTTAAAGCTGAATGTATGCAACATTGGCAACTCATAATGGTTTATCATGCCTCCACAATTTAATGAAAACAAAAGATAATAGAGAGGTATCCTTTGTAGCTTCTGAGAGCAAACTCTTCCATGAATACAATTTTAGGCTTCAGCAAAAACTTCAAAATCATAGGAAAAATAGCCTTACTTCAATCTGGTTTGGTCAATGTCTTCTAAATACTGTATCTAGTTCCAGGCTTTATGAGAGATCTTAATCCAGAACAGATTAAGAGAATACCAGTGATTTGCAGGGGGCTAGAAACTTTTCTTCAGATAAATGGGAGAAACTGAGAGTGCTTAGCCTTGAGAAAAAGAAGAATGTCAGAATTGAAGGATATGATAGCATTCTTCCAATACCTGTAATAATGTCACATAGAAGAAGCTCAAGACCTGTTCTTGTTTCAAAGTCCAGGAGATGGAGTAACGGGTTTAAGTTTCATGGATGCAGATTCCAATTAGATTCTAGCAATTAGAGCAGTTTACCAGAGAGATGGTCAACTTCCTTTCACTGAATGGGTTGATGCAGAGGCAAAATAACCATCTGTCAGGGAGGCCATAATGTGGGTTTTTCTGCACAAAGCAGTGTTGGTCTTGATGATTCAAATAACTCCTTTCAACTCTAGGATTCTGCAATAAATGAACCAAGCACTCATATTTAAGGCACAGCCATATCTCACATTTGATTTGCTACCCACTCAATAGATTCATCACTGCCACACTTTTTAGAATTTTTTTTTTAAATCTGCAGGTTGGCTCAAAAGGGCAGGAAGGAATGGAAATAAAGCTCCAGTTGAAGTAACCATGAGGTCAACACATACACACACACACACACACACACACAAATTTGCAAAACAAAATCCATCTAAAAATAGAAGACAGTGGGGGGAAATCTGGAATGCTCCAGTGATGTATCTTAGGTTATCCATCATAACGGAATTCCTTTAGATAATGAAGTTCAGAAGGGAAAAGAGGGAGCTTAAAAATAGTCTATGTGCCCAGAAGAGATTTCTTCCTGTTCTTTAGTAATAATAACAGTTTGTTTTTCTATACATTTCTATCTGATTTACTGAAATGTTGCCTTTCACTTGCCTGGGACTGGAGGGGAATTATTCATAGCAGATCTAATTTTGCCACCGTGGAAGGCCCTTTTTGTAATATCCCCCTGGAGCAGGAAGCAATGTGGGTGTGCAAATTACCATAGATGCCAGTTAAGATGGCTAAGCTTTGTGGGGGAGGAATTGTAAAGAACAAAGACTTACATATTCAGTAATGAAGTAGTTATGGCACGTAATCCCATTGGATGTGGAAGGGAGGTGGTGAGAAACAAGGACAAGAAAAGGCTTAAGCAGTAGTAACACATATTTGTATTGGGAAATCACTTATGGAAATAGAAGTCTGTCATGGATGCTAAATGCTAGGGGAAATCGTCCGGTAATAGAGTCCAGTGATATAAAGACAAGTGAAAGACTCAGCAGCTTATCTGGGTGATTCCCAGCTGCAGAAAAAGGGGGCCGTTTTCTTATTTGGGATAGATGTTTTTCCCCCAATCATATCCAGGACTTTTTAAATGAATATACAAGGAGCCTGAACATACTGGCCCTAATCATGGCCCAGTTTGAGGAATAAACTGTGTGGAGTTATTATCAGTGCATGCCTAAGCCTCCAGGGATCATATGTTTGAGGTGACCGATAATGAGATAAGTGGCCTTTGACCACAAGGCCATTCATCTGAGTTTGAATCAGTTCAATAGTTGTTGTTTCGTGTCAAGCATTTGGCCTTGTAGAAATGAAACTAGAGCAGGTTGGTCAATCAGGGGCAAGTAAGTACCCATTAAAAAAATAAATAAGGGGGGGAACTATGATTTATTCTGGTACAATAAGGTAAGAGACCAGGTGGATACAGGGTAAGCTAAGTTTAATCACCAATATTTATTTATAACTGCTGCATCCTGTATTTCTTGTAAAGGATTCAGGCAATGTTGGTATGAATGATCTGATTACATGCTCCTTTCTCTGTGATGTAGACGAGGCTGACAAAGAGTTCAAGGTCACAATGTGAAATCTGTGATTAAAAAGGATTCAAATACAAGCTTCTCCTTTCCAAGCCTAAACTCTACAGTGATTGTCTAACATTACTATGTGAAAATATGGGGCTCCTTCTTGGTCATATTTTCCAGCAACAGGTTTGGGAGACATACATACTGTTCAGATAGCATGGGATATATAGTGTTGATTTGGAATGTATTATTGATTCATTGATTTAATTTATTTGCCACCTATCTTGAAACGAAATGACTCTGGGTGGCTTTATACATGAATTATACAATTTATACGCATATTTTAATGACCTTGACTGTAGTCCATGATTCTGAAATGGAGCACAAACTTCCACAGGTACAGTAGCCAAGCATAGGACAGAAAATGCCAGCAAAGCCAGAATTAAAAATAATCCTAGTTTTAACTGCTGCATACAAGATTCATAAATATCTTGATTGGAATTCAAAATGTATGACGTTTCCAAATGATTCTAATGCAGATAAGTAGACAAACACAGAGATAAACTGATTATTGTCAGCCTCAAATAATTCCACAGCAGGATCAAGACTGAAGGTTGATGATTATGGACCATAGTTTACAATGCAGAGAAATAGAGGTTAGTTCATTTGTTTTCCTGTAATAGAGTTGAAAGCTTCCATATCAAAAGAGAGGCTAAAACCTGGGTCTCCATTCTTCTAGTCCACCAACTAAACCATTATACCATACTGGTTTTCATATGCATGTACAGATGAACACAGACACACACTATATATATATATATTTTAAATGTCTCCTGGTCTGAAGATAAGTATGAAAATGATTGTGCTAATACTGCTGTTTTGAAACAACAGAAACTTAAATAAGGAAAAGGAAAAAAAAAGCACTAAACTAAGTAGGTAAAGATGATTGATTGTTAGACACAAAACCAAGAATGGCACATGGCAATTCTAAATTGAGTTCTTGAGAGAAGGCGGAGCTTTGTTTCGGCGATACAGCTGCAATCTTGGGGCTCTGAGATCGCAGCTAATATTTTTGCCCCTGGTCGGTCCCAACGGACCTAAACCGTCCTGTAGAGATGATAATCATGAAGGGCATAGTCCCAGGATCCCAGGGATGTCACAAAATCCCTGGTTTGATCCGGGAGAAGCCCTTTTGCTGGCGGCGGAGAGGCAGCCTGCATAGCTGCTGAAGTCGGGACAGCTCCGGAAAGAAAGTGGCTGGAAGTGAAAGTGTGTCGGCTGGGTGAGAAACTTCTTTTTTGTTGTAAATTCGCTGAGATTTGAAAGGGCACCCTGAATAGAGAAGAAACCTGTGAGATTTTTTTTTTTTACAAAAACTGTATGAGCGGCGTTTTTTTAAAGTGATGTCAAATTGAGGCTTGGATTTTTTTTTTCTTACTTTTTTTTGGGGGGGGGGACTTTAGTGTGACTTTGTAGGTAACCGGATTGAATTTTCTTTAACATATATTTTTATGCTCCTTTTGATTTTTTAATTTTCTTTTAGGATAGAGGCTCCCTTTGGCTATTTTTTTTTGTATAAATTATCCTTTTTTTCTGGCTGGTGGGGGGGGAAGAGTATTAAGAAACTTTGTAACATTGCCAACTGGAGGCTTGAAAATATTTTATTTGAATTGGAGAGAACTGTAAGAAGACTCCTTCTCAAGGACATTTTAATGTGATAAGATAGAGGGAGANTTTGAAGCTGCTGGAGAAGAGAATCATAATAAGAGCCTTGGACAACTAAATAAAGTGCAGTGTGCTTTCTTATGTATTTTTTTCTTTACTTGTGATACCCCTACTCACCAGCCTCTTTGTAAATTCCAATTCTAGTAATATTCTTATTTTTGCTTTTTATTTCAAAGGGAAAGCCTCAGAGCTTTTTCTTTATTTTTCTTTTTTTCTCCTTATTTTTACTGGGATCCTTTTGCTTTTTCTATCCATGTTTTTGGACCACTCTGTTTTTTCTTTTTGATTATTGAGACTTCTCAACTGGATTAAGGTGTGAAGAACCTGAAGGAATTTCTTCTTTTCTTATTTATTTTTGTTCTTTTTTTTTTCTTAATATTATTATTTTGGGTTTTTTTTCTTTCTATTTTTCATTTTTTATGGTGGACTACTTCATAATTGGATTAGGGTCTAGAAGAACCTGAAGATCTTTCTCCTTTTTCTTCTTCCTTTTTTCTTTTTTCCTATTTGGTTTTGGGCTTTTTATTATTGGATTTTTCCATTTTGGATTATAATTGACTATTTTACCAGTTGGATTAAAAGTTAAAAAGAATTTGAAGATTTGGAAGCATTAAAATGAGCAGGAAACCAATACCATCTGGCGTTTCTACTTCTATCTCTGCATCCCCACCAGCTGGAGGATAATGTTTAATTGAGACAATATTGAAGCAAGATAAAGAACAAGAAAAAGTAACTTTACAGATGATTATGCAAGGAATTCAAGATCTCAAGACAAAATCAGACACCATTGAACAAAGAATAGAGAAGACTGATGAAAAAGTGGAAAATATTAAACAAATGATGGTGAAGTATGAGGAGAGATTCCAAAAAATTGAGGAAGAAGGTAAACAAAGAGAGGAGAAGATTGGAAATATTGACAGTAGATTAACAGTGGTTGAACAAGATAAAAGTGGGATGTTGAGGTGGGAGATGGAAAGGTCAGAATTTTATCTCAGATTTCAAAATATAGAAGAAAAGGGACAAAATTTGGCTGCGATAATGATAGAAATTTTGGCAGATGCTTTGGAAATTACAGAGGAAAAGATGATGGATGGAGTAGATGAGGTATATCGGGTTTATACAAGATATGCAATGAGAAATAAATTACCAAAGGAAGTCCATATTAGATTTACCAAAAAATCCATTAAAACACAAATACTACAAGTGGTAAGAAAGAAGACATTGAAATACAAAGGCAAAGAGAATGTGGTTTTAAAACAAATACCCAGAAAACTGAGAGAGATGAGAAGAGAATATTGATTTCTGACCAAAATGCTACTGGAAAACAAAGTGAATTATAGATGGCTGATTCCAG
>BHEV01003161.1:0-20170 GCA_004319985.1 Emydocephalus ijimae
AAGGAAAGGAGGAAGAGAAAAAGGAAAAGAAGACTTTAAGATTTGGAAAAATAATCAAAAAAGGGAAGAATAAGCTGAAAAATAATATTATGTTAGAAAACAACAGAAAGGAGGAAAGCAGAATAAAAGGGAGGTGGAGAGACAAAGGGTTAAAGAGGATAAGGAGAAGAATAAACAAGGGGGAAAGGAAGGGATGAGAAATCTTAATAGTGGGGAGCAAGATGCAAAGAAACAAAAGCTTTTTAGAGATAATGGGTAAATTTTATTGAAAAAGGGATTCTAGAAAGGTACATGAGATTGTATTTTTACATTTGTACTTAGNCTGTTAATATTGATGATTACATTATGTTATCCTAGTGAAATTTTTCTGAAATGAGAGATTTGAAGTAGGAGAGTGGGAACATTTTAATGAAATAATGATTTACAATACGTGATGTGGGGGGGGGGATAACTATGGAAAATAGGTGCTTCCATAAAAGTATGTGATTTAATTGAAAAGTAATGTGCTAAATGTTTAAGATATAGATGAATATTAATATTAATGAATAGATTTGTATTGGTATTGATAATACTGTATAATTTTAGAATGGACCAGACAGAATCCCAATGTAAGTTATGCATTCTATATTAAGTATTATAAATATAGGGGGAAGAGATAAAGGCATCATATTCCAATTAGTGTACAGGAGAAGTTTTTTAAAAAGAAGAAAGATAAATGGATAGCTGGAAATAGAACAGACAAAGAATGATAAATATTATGATTCGAATCGAGATGAGATAANTTAAAAGTATGTGATTTAATTGAAAAGTAATGTGCTAAATATTTAAGATATAGATGAATATTAATATTAATGAATAGATTTGTATTGGTATTGATAATACTGTATAATTTTAGAATGGACCAGACAGAATCCCAATGTAAGTTATGCATTCTATATTAAGTATTATAAATATAGGGGGAAGAGATAAAGGCATCATATTCCAATTAGTGTACAGGAGAAGTTTTTTAAAAAGAAGAAAGATAAATGGATAGCTGGAAATAGAACAGACAAAGAATGATAAATATTATGATTCGAATCGAGATGAGATAAATAAAATAAAATCAAGAAAATTTAAAAGAGAGGAGAAGCTATATAGAAAATTGAAAATGTTAATAAGATATGGAATGGTATGCAAAATGAATATGAATTTGAATTTGTGTCTGTACCAAGAGTTTTAACCCGGGACTAAGCAACTTTCAGAAAAGAGGTTTTTTATGTTTTTATGTTTTGTGTTTCTGTGTGTTTGTGTGTTGTATGTCTTTAAAAATTAATAAAGTTTGTTTAAGAAAAAAGATTTGCAGCTTCACAAAGAAAAAGCTAAGCAAGAAATAGAAACCTAAGCAAGAATGTACACCCTCCTCAGTTTATACAATACTAATTTGTATCACCTCCAACTTGCTTTCCATACTTTTCCCCCCTCCTCCCCCCGTTACTTATGGCAGCCAAAAGATGCAAAGCAAAGGTAGAAAATCTTGAAGGCTGACATTCGTTCCTCCTGAGAAAAAAAACATTAGTCCTAGAAGAGAGAGAAATATAAAAGATACTAATTAATAATCAGGCACATAAAATAGACACATTTCTAGGGTTTATCTGGATACTTAGTATGAAATGCTTTGATCAGCTTAGGGGCTCTAACATCTTTTTTCGTTGACCCACTCAGCTTAGGAAGAAGGGAAATGTTTCCAAGCAACCAAATATTGGAGTCGACCCCTCATTTGCGAGAATCCAGAATTTCTCTAACTTCAAAATGTTGTTCACCCTCAATCAGCAATGGTATAGGAGGACCAGTCTGGGTTGGTCTCAGATCAGAAGTATGTTCAGGTTTTAACAAACTAACATGGAAGACCGGGTGAATTCGTCAAAGGGTTTTTGGCAATTTCAACTAGACTGCCACAGGGTTTACAATCCATTTCATTGGGAAAGGACCAACATACTTAGGACCAAGTTTCTTCGACTTTTGAGTGGTTTTAAATATCTGGTGGACAAAAAAACTTTGTCACCCACTTGATATGGTTTCTGTGGAGTTCTCTTTTGTCTGCAAACTTCTTGTGAGCTTGATGTGCCTCATCCAATGCTTTATGAGTGACTGGCCAATTCAGCTGGAGTTGTGTTATCCATTCATCTAATGACTGGATAGTAGGCTTTTCATGAGGCAATTCAGGTATGGGTACAAAATCTTGTCCCGATGCCACCTTGAATGGGGTAAATCCAGTACCACTATGTACAGAATTGTTATATGCCACTTCAGTAAATGACAATAGGTCAGCCCAATTATCCTGCTGATAGTTTATGTAACACCTGAGGTACTGCTCCAATACTGCATAAGTTCTCTCACAGGCCCCATTGGTTTGGGGATGATGGGCAGAGCTTAAGCCCTGGGTGGAGCCTGATAACTTCAGGAACTCCCTCCAAAAGTTTGAGGTAAATTGAATCCCCCTGTCAGAGATTATGTGCTCAGGAACGCCATGTAATCTATAGATATGCAAAATAAAGAATTTAGTCAATGTTTTTGCAGATGGAATCTTCAAACAAGGTATGAAATGTACTTGCTTGGAAAACAAATCAGTTACCACCCAAATAACTGTGTTTCCCCCACTTTTGGGCAATTCCACTATAAAGTCCATAGAGATTTCCTTCCACGGAGCCATTGGTCTAACCACATTTTGTAAAATCCCTGCTGGCTTACCAGAAGGTCTCTTGGCTGATGCACAAATAGAACAGCTAGCCACATAAGTTTTCTATGTCCTTCTTCAAAGTGGGCCACCAAAATTGCTGCTTAACCAGGTGTAAGGTTTTGATGAATCCAAAGTGGGCAGTTGCTTTAGAATCATGAGCTTGTTGTAATATTTGGCTCTTCAGTTTCCACGCCGATGGGTAGTGGTGACTCTTGGGGGGGAAGGCTTCTCCGGATGCTTCCAGCCGACTCCCAATGATCATTTGGGTTTTACAGCTGGTTTTTCCCCAGGTTGAGCTCTGCTAGCAATTCAGCTTCCCGTGCCTCCTCTAGCAGCAACGAGTCTTGCCCTCCAAAGGCACCCAGGTCTTCTTGGTCACTGGCTGGAGTTGACATGATGTTCAGAACCCCTCGGAAGAAATTGTATTATCTCTCCGGGTGGGCTGGTAGGATGAGATTCAGAATAATGTCAGCTGGTGCTCCATTCAAAATCCAAGAAAGAAATACTTAGACTCTTTTAATTAGAGAAAAGATATCTTTTACTGGAAATGAAGTGGTAGCAACAAGAGGATTCTGAATCTGAGGAAATAAGTGCGTAGATCACAGATACAAAGTGATGGAAATGTTCCCACCCCCAATAGTTCAAATGGTTCTTCCAATTAAAAGTTGTGAATATCATCATGTGGACATCTTCAGGTGGTGATGAGGTTTCTGTCCGTTGATCTTGGCATACTTTGATAAAGGTTTGCAGCTGCACAGAGAAGAAAAAACTAAGCAAGAAATAGAAACCTAAGCAAGAATGTACTCTCCCCCCTCCTCAGTTTATACAATACTAATTTGTATCACCTCCAGCTTGCTTCCCATACTTTTCCCCCTTCCTTCCCCCCCCCCGTTACTTACGGCAGCTGAAAGATGCAAAGAAAAGGTAGAAAATCTTGAAGGCTGACAATCTCCTTATTCCAAAATGCTGGAATATTCTCAGTATTTATGTCAGTAACTCTTCATCAATATATATATATAAAAGCAAAACACCACTCATGCATCATCACAAAATGTACAGAACCATAAAGTCTACAAACTTGAAATTTGGCACATATGTTCCTCTAGGCTTCTAGGTGTTCACTAAGAAAGGATTTTTTGAAATGACCACCAGAGCATTAGTATTTTCTATGTTACTATTAATATGCTCTGATGCTAAGGAGTTCTACTCCCCCTCCCCACCTGAAAATAAATCTGTTCCAAATGCAAAACACAAGCACAGGAGAGGAGTTTCAGTTTCGCGGCACCAAACAGCTTTAGTACAGAAGAGTTGAGCTAAGCCACACCCAGGCTCCTTGCTGTCTCCTCCTTGCTCACACAGCAAGTACTCTTTCAGTTTCCAAATAGCCTGCAACTCTCTCACACACGGACAGAATGCTAGCTGGATAAATACTGATGGATGCTGGTAGGTAGAGGCAGAATTCCACCCCCCCTTATTTTCCTCCCCCAAAACCTAAGCCCAACCACATAATTTCATAGCGAAGCACGGGTATCGAGCTAGGTGTCTATATAACAGAGCTGGAGGCTTAGGCTCTCTTGAGATATTTTTCTGGGTCCTTTTTCTAGTGATTTCAGTATTTTAGGTTGTTCTGATAGCATATTAGGGTTTGGACAGGCAACAGCAAAGGCTTTAATAAAACTCAAATTCATCTCCATATCAATTAGTCACAATTTTCAATATTTCATTCTCTCATGCCCCCCCCCCCAAAAAACCTCTCTTGGTTCAACAATATGCAAAAATTAAGATGGGATTCCCAGAGAGTGCTAAAGTAGAGAAATCAAACATATATGTTCTGAATCTAAAATGATAACTAAAACGATATCAAAAAGAAAATATAGAAAGTTCTGAATAACAATTTCCCGATTACCAGCATTTTTTCTGAAGAAATATTTTTGTTTTCGATCAAAAAATAGGTTAAAAAAAACAAGATGTCCATTTTCTGTGACATTTATTAATGTTTAAAATGAGAAAAACTTAAACCTAAAGGCAAACTGACCAATTTTGTTTGGCTTCTAGTCTTCTAGTATCACTATCATAGTAAATTATCAGGCTGATATGTCTAGTACCAGATAATTAAAGTAAATGAGTTCAACCTTTCATTGTTCAAACTTTATTACAGGATTGTAACTCCAATGCTTAATGTAACATTCATTTGCACACATAATTGTTACAGCATGTTAATCCCCTAACCTGCCTTGTATTTGGCAGAAAATACTGGATGATTGCCTATGCAACGACGCTACTAATGAAACTGTTTTGTTCATCCTGATGGCTAATTTATTGGAGGTTTGTTTTTGTTTGGTGAATTATTTAAAGGGCAACTTATTTCCATATTGCTCCTGTTTCTCTCTTGATTCATTTTGCATTTATAATTGATTATGGGAGCCAAAGAGCATTCAAACATCCCATAAGGTGATAATACAACTTGATCCTGCTAAGTTTTTTTCCTAATTAGTTGGTTGTTTATATTTCTCAAAGGAAGCAAAGTAAGAAGGATCTATTTAGTGAAAAGCATAGAGTTATAAAATATGGATAAAATTGATTTCAGCACATTGATTTGATTATGCTGAAGAATATCAGTATTATGGACTTTCCGCTAAAACATTATTTTAATGTTTTTAAATATCAATTATATTCAAATATGCTATATATGGCTGAAGGAAAAAAAAAACACTAAAACTGTTCCTTAATGCAATATTTTTGTCTTTTGTCTCTCAGAAAGGGAAAATAGGATTTGAAAATTAAGTCTACAAGAGTTCCAATCTTAAAAATTGGATAATATTTTTTTAATGTCAATGTTTATGAACAAAGGACATTGCATTGTACATTCATTATTATTCGTGCTTCCTTAGAAATATTTCCAATACAGTGGTATTTACTTCTAAGGAAATACAAGGTGTAATACAAGGTGACTTGAAAAGGAATTTAGAACCTCTTCAAATTCAATAGCAATAGAACAGAGAGCAGTTCAGTTGCAACTCAACAAGACTAAAGTGGTTTTTTCTTGAGATTTATTGGTACTAATGTCAGTACTGCAATCACAAATACCCACAACAGAAGAATCGTTCATGAAGTTAATGTAATTGGAGATGGCAAAACTGAAAACTCTAATTAAAGAATAGACTTTCTCTAGTTTCAGTTCTACTGGGAAACCACTTTGGACTTTTTGCTTGAAACTGAAAGAAACTAAATTTTAACCTTGGGATTTGATATCTAGTACTGTTTATTATTATAGGAGTACTGTATGCTATGGTTTATTCCAATTCAAAAGATTATTGTATTTTATCTTTATGTCAGAACCAAAGAAAGTTGGCTATTATTATTTTTCTATAGCTTTTTCACTTTTTGTCTGCACCACCCAATTTTTATTTTCCCCCTACTCTTTTCCTTGTTTCCTTTTATTTTTTCTTGTACTTCGTATTTTTTGAAATTCAATAAAGTTCTGTTAAAATGACATTGATCTAGTTGAAAAAGTAAGCAAATTATGTATGTGCTGTGCAGAAATATGATTCAGATCTTCATATATTTATTATTTGCCTATTTTTCATAAGGCAGGCACATAAGATATCTAAAATAATGAAATTTATGAAATGGATTGTGACTGTAATCCATGATGGCTAGTAAGGTAATGATGGATGAACATATGTCTATTGGTTTTACAAAAGTTTCAATGACAACAGAAATTTAATAGGGAAGGAGCAACCAAAAAATTCGGCTGGTTGAATGTTTTCATAGATAGGAATAGATGGAGCTTCAAAATTAATATCAGAGTGTTTTAATTTTTGTGTGTGTTATTGAATTTAAAATAATGTTCCCAAAATAAAAGCAACAGAAAAATCATATCATGTGAAGATCCTTAATTTGTTCTTATTTTCATTGACTTTTCAAACACTTTAATAGATCAGACCTCCTAATTATGTATTATATATTAAATTGTAACCTCCACTGAAATTAGCTGATTACTGCTTTCTTGATAACATAAGAATATGCAATAGATTCCGAAGAATTTCTTTTTTCTATAGCAAGTCACATCCTACATTTTACAAACTTGTTGTTTAATGACATGGGGCTCCATTTTTGAAAACTTAGCAAGCTGTACCTGAATCAGATTGCTATTGTATTGAATTCTCGTACCTAGATTTCAAAGAAGTTGTGAATTACTATCCCAGCTTTTTTCAGGACCATGGACAGCACCCAGGAAAGACAAGTTTTGGCAGTCTGAGTGGATTCTAAAATTGCTAATTCACTTTATTTGCACATGTATATGTATTTAAAATATGTGGGTTTTCTTTCTTTTTTTTTACAGACAGCCCTGGACTCTTGAACCATGTCCCTGTTGAAATTAAAATTCTTGATGTTAATGACAACCCTCCGGAGCTTGCCGGGGACTATGATGTCATTGTCTGTGAGAATGCAAAGCCCAGCCAGGTCAGTTGCTAATTACACACTTAAGGTAAAGTCTAAAAAAAGATCAATGAACAAAAAGTCAGGGGTAGCAGTATAAACTGCTTCTTAAACAGCTGATCAGTTGTACAAAACCTGAGACAGAAGACTTAATTCATTTATGCATTTATATTAATATTCTGGCATATTAAAATCTTAATAATGTTACAACATTGAACAAAGTACTTGGCTAGAATATAATATAAAAGAGGTTTATTGCATCTTCATTGTTTGATTCCCTAAGTTTCCAATTTTATGCCTATTCTGCAAATGTATCAAGTGGGGGAAGGGGAAATGTGAGTTTCCCTGTGACAGTTTAAAAGGCCTGACAATATTCATAGTGAATGATAATGCATTTACTTAAATGAATAGATATTTATATTAAACTAATCTTCTGATGCAGGGACATAGATAGAGGTTCCTCATCCCCACCTTGCCAAACTCAAGCACAGAGACCTAGGGTTTTTTTCCCCAGCTGAAACAATGTCTTACCCACAATTTGTCTTCACTTTATATGGGATAAAATGAACTGCATATAGGAGCTGTCAGATTTTTGCTCCTGCTGCACTTCAGACCTAAATTATAACTGGGGAAATAACATAATCCCCAATGTTACTGTTTTTCTGATTTAATCATTTTGGCTGGAAATGCGTAAGTAAGTGGGTGGAAATCATGTCAACTGTTGTTGTACTGAATTAGCAACAGCATCCAGAGACTGACATTGTGGGTGAAATATAATTATAATTCTTCTCTGGAATGTGAATCTTCATCTCTTCAGAGTATATCACATTGGTTTCATTGTTCTAGTAGGTTTTTCTTTTCTGATTATACTGGAAAATTGAGTTTTCTACTCTGAGAACTTTCTATAATTCAACCAACCAATCAATCAATCAGAATACAGCTGGAAGGAATCTTGGAGGTCTTCTAGTCCATCCCCCTGCTCAATCATGTGACCCTATGCCATTTCAGACAGGTGGCTTTCCAATCTTTTCTTAAAAACCTCCAGTGATGAACCACCTACAACTTCTGAAGGCAAGCTGTTCCATTGGTTAATTGTCCTAACTGTTAGGAAATTAATTCTCAATTCCAGGTAGCTTCTCTCCTTGGTTTCCATCCATTGTTTCTTTATCTGCCTTCTGGTACTTCGGAAAATAAGCTGATGACTTCTTCTTTGTGGCAGCCCCTCAAATACTAAAATCCTGCTATCATATCAGTTCTAGCTCTTCTTTTCCATAGGCTGTTCATATTCAGTTTCTGCAACTGTTCTTCATACAACTTTGTCTCCAGGTCCTTAATCATCTTAGTTGCTCTTCTATGCACTTTTTCCTTTACAACTTTTTTGTAATGTGGTGACCAAAACTGGATGCATTATTCCAGGTGTGGTCTTACTAAGGATTTATAAAGCGGTACTAATACTTCACATCATTTTGATTCCATGCCTCTGTTTATAAAACCAAGGATTGTATTAACTTTTTTTGGCTGATGTTGCATACTGATGGCTCATATTTAAGTGATCATCCATTAGGATTCCAAGATCCCTCTTACAGTTACAGTTACAGTTATTTACTGATAAATACTGAAGGCATTTACCAGAATTCAAACCTAACTTGAAGACACAAATGCATTTGGAATAAATGCCTTAATTATTCATGAACCAAATCTTAATTTCATGGGACACACTTTATTTAAAAAGAGTGAATAGTGATAATAGTTAGTCCATATTTTAAGAGAAGATTGAAATGACATTGCAATCTCAAGCAAGTCAAAAAAGTATTAGTAACATTTATACAAGCTATTGGGAGCAGTTTCAAATCCTATCAACTATGCAGCCATCAAGCTGCCTTACAAAGTGGTATGTTTCCCTTCACTGGAGGTTTTCAACAAATAGTCACAAATAAATATTTTTCTGTTCAGCTATTAATGTAAATAGCAGCAGCACTTAGACCTATATACTGGTCCACAGTGCTTTACAGCACTCTCTGTACAGTTTACAGTATCAACATTTTGTCCACAACTATCTGGATCTTCATTTTACTGACCTCAGAAGGCTGAGTCAACCTTGAGCTGATCAGCATTGATCTCCTGGCTGTGGGCAGAGCCTGCAATACTGTATTATAACCACTGTGCCACTACGGGTCTTCATTGTTCAGAAAATAAATGAATAAATCTGAGTGCTGATGTTGTGTTTAGTTCATTTCATGATATTGCTTAAATGCTGTCCTTTCCAAATAAATCTAACAGACTAATAAATGACACCAGCCAAGTATAAAATGATATACTTGGCACTAGCTCAGATTAATACTATGTCAACAAGCTGAGCTTACATGATCTTACTGAATTCTGTTAAAATTAAAATCCAATTCAAAGTTACTTAGACTCTCTATCCTATGTCCTTTCCAGGTTATTCAGACGATCAGTGCCACTGACAGAGATGACATTACAGAAGGGCGAAGTTTCCATTTTGCTCTGGATGACAATTTTTCTTTGAATCCCAACTTTACATTAAAGGACAATGAAGGTAAATCAAAAACATAACTGACTAGACAGGTCTCTATGTTTGACTTCAGTGTCTCATTAAACAGAATCACTTTTGCCAATGTGCAAAAATCATAGTCAGTCAGGATAATGGTGTTTTATAACAAAGGGTGCCAGAGTCATATTTTTTTGATTAGCAAGCAAACTATATCCAGTAATCATCTGGGGAAAAATAACCTTGCCATTTTTCTACTCTTAACTATATATTGTTGTATTTCTCGTTGTATATAGTTTAAAATATTTTACAGTGATTTCCTGGAACTATGAAGCTTCAATTTTAGTTAAAGACATCCATCATAATGGCAGATCTTAGTGGTTTTATTGTCTCTGTGAAAGACCAGAATTATGAAAAAGGGGAAAATATAGCTTCTTATGTTATACCAGTAGTAAAAGTAGATAAAATTGTAAAATATTAGCAGAGTTCATATTCAGCTGAAAAATCCATTCAGTAAAATGGCTATGATAAGGATAAAACCTTGTTTTCTACTAATCTAAGAAACTAAATGACTAATTGTTGGTGAATGTACTTTAATAGAATATCATAAATCCTTTCCCTGCAAACTTTAGAAAGACAATTCTTAAATTGAAGGCAATGTAAGAATTTCATAAATGGGATATGTCATATTTGGCCCTTACATTTGTCTATTTTAAATGCAAGATGTTTCTGATTTGTTCAATAACATATCTTTTCTTGTTGCATAAGCTTCTATAAAATTTTCATGCTTCTAGGAAAACAACATGACCTTGTACAAATCAATACACCAAGTAGCACCTAACAACCTTGGCTGAACTTACAACAGTCTTTGTTAAGAATTGAATGGAGAACCACCTGGAAACTTCCAGGAATGTTAGCTGAATTGTAATTTTTTTAAAAATTGGAAGTTTAAAAACTTCGTAGAAGAAGTCAGATTAATACTGCTAGGAAATTACATAAATGCAGTCTCTAGCAGCTGGCTTTAGCCTAGCCCAGAAGTAATATCTGATCGTCCTTGGTTGTTCTGTAAAAGTTAACTAAGCTTGGATCTTATTATTAGATAGAGAGGTGACAACCCAGAAATTTCAAGGCTTAGATTAGACTGAGAAATCAAAGCAACCAAAGAAACTAACATCGTCCTGGAAAAAATAATGCAAACCATTTCCACTTTTGGATGTGAACATTCAAACATCCAAACATTAAGAATCTGAACATAAAGAATCTAATGCAATGATAAGACTTTAACTTTTGAAACAAGAATGTGACTGCATTCATGGTAGGTAGCCAAAGAGGGGTTATTTGCAATTAAATGCAGAGTGTACATGAGATTTACAGTTGTATTGTTTGTGTGCTTGCTTTGTTTCTTTGAATCCATGTTTTTGTCATAGTTTTAGATTCTTTGGGGCAAGAGCCAATTAGCCT
The DNA here is from genome assembly GCA_004319985.1 of Emydocephalus ijimae. Taxonomy (NCBI): domain Eukaryota; kingdom Metazoa; phylum Chordata; class Lepidosauria; order Squamata; family Elapidae; genus Emydocephalus; species Emydocephalus ijimae. Next base: position 11,130 of record BHEV01003161.1, read on the forward strand.
TAAAAATGTTTCTGACATGTTGAGAAGCTGAAATGGGAAATTTAAAAGGTTTCCCCTTTAAAGGAATGTACTGGAGAAAACAATTGAAAAGCATACTGATAGAGAGAAGTGGAAAAAATTCTGGGAGTTAGCTTCTTTTACTTTATTAGGAATTCACTGCTGTTGCCCACTGCTATTTAATGCTGGCCTCTGTTTTTCAGTGCAATCTTCTTGGCCTTGAAGAGGCCTCTCAGCAAGTACCAAATATATTAGATTTCCACCTCTTTAGGGCAGAGAGAAATGTCCACTCTCAAAGGGGACAATTGAATCTTAGAAGATGCCTTCCAGCTCCTGTGGAAACCTCAAAGCCCATGATCTTTTAGCATCAGTTTTTAAAACCAGAGAGCAATTTTGGTTTTAATTTTGCAATTCTTTAATTGCAATTTTTAATTGCAATTTTGCAATTTTTCATGTGCATTGCAGAAAAATAGGATTTGCAGTCCTCAATTTTTTTTTAACATGTAGAATAATCTGACCTACTTTTAGACCTGGTTCCAATGGGAGCAGAAGTGAGGAAAGTCTAAAATAAGACATGTTTCTTTTTCCTCATTTTTATTCTGTTGATATGGCCCAACTCTACCTCTAATTTCAGAACATCTCCCTATTTGTTTCTTTAGTTATTTAGAAAGGAAAAAAGATTTAAAAATACAGAGCAATGACAAAATACTAATATCACATGGAAGAGTTTATAGAATTGCGTAAGTTTTTTAAAAAGTAGAAACTATTCATGTTATTATTCATTATATTTTTTAAAATGTCACTTTTGTCCTTACAGAGCAGCTTGGACTAAAAACAAATACAAAGACATTTTCTTGACAGTTTAACATTTTTTTAGGATTTTAAAAACTCTTATATCTAATATTAGTAAAATAAAATTTTAGACCACCTGAGAGATCTGTATAATGAAAAATACAATTAAAGAGTTTGAAACTCTTATTTTAAGGAAACCCTAATGCCAGATAGCAAGCCATATATGGAATTGGAGTCCATAAGCAATTTACAGCTCATTTTGTAGGTATATGAGATTTAGTAATCAATACCTACCACCACCACAATCCAAAAAGTGGTAGAAAATGAAATGCTCCACCATTTGTAGGTAGCAATAATTTACTTTTCCCCAAATGTCTTTTTATAGCTCTCTGTAAAGGTAGTAAGGAGGGATAGTCTAGATATCCAAGATTTAGTTCTTTCCATGTTGGGAGTTAGGGGCATCACTGAGAAGTCTTAAGACTGGGTTCACTGAAGGTAGCATTCCCTTTGTAGCAGCACCCTCAACAAGCCTTCCTCTCCCAATTCTTACTGTACAGAGATATTCACTTTGTAGAAAATTGTTACAGAATAAGAAAACTTGGAAGCAAATTTGAAAGGGGTACATTCTCCTCCACTTAAGGTGACAGCTGCCTTTTTCTTTGAACCCTCACTACTCCATTAATTTTGCCCAACTCATTCAACAGTTAAAAATCATTTGGGTAGCTATTTGTAGAGTGATGCAGATGCCTTGGAGGAAATATTCAGAAACCATTTCTGAAATTAGAAGACAGAAACCTTCTTTTAGCCATGAAAAAGGAGATAGGAAGAAGATCAGTTTGGCCCCATCTAACTCTGCAGAGTATAAGAATGAGGGAAGGTAAAGCACAAACAAATTTGCAAATTTCTGTTCCTCAGAATCTCTCTCAATCAAATATTGTTTTTGTCTTCCTATGCAATTGGTTTCTTGATCTGGTCAACCTTGTAGTGTTATAAATGCTTGTGACAAAAAGAAATTGTACAGAAAATTGTTTTCCTTTTACACATCTAACTGTTTGAATCTTGAACCTATGTCATACCGAAAAACAATGAACATTTATTTGCTTGAAAGAATGGTGGGAAGAAGATCACAAGGAAACTCTGGAAACCAGGAAAGAATTGCCATTTCCTTTTTCAGCAATATTGTATAAATAGACTTAAACATACTCTGTTATTATCTTTATAGAAAATTAGACTCATTGACATAATTCCAACAGATTTCAGTAACTTCCATCTAAAGGATGCTCCAATGGAACAGCTTGCCCTTGGAAGTTGTGGGAGCACCATCACTTGAGACTTTCAAGAAGAAATTGGACTTCCATCTGTCAGAAATGGTGTAGGATCTCCTGCTTGGGCAGGGGGTTGGACTAGAAGACTTACAAGATCCCTTCCAACTCTTATTGTCTGTTATCTGTTAAAGGAACTGATTTTTCTTTTAAGTACTAAAGTAACTGAATTGCAATGTGAAGAAGTCTTTGGCAGTATCTCTATTTTATGAACACTATTGGCCCAATTCTTAGATATCCAAAAGATATTGACTCTTGAGAAAAACTGTCATTTAGAAATATAAGTACATTCATTTGCATTAGCATTTTTGCATCTTTATACATCTATCGGTTTTAAATTGACCATCCTATCAAAAAGAACTTTTGGTAGTTCCCTGGGTGTTGTCTTAAAATCTTTCTCGAAAGTTCTGTCCTTCCGGAGCAAATTATATCATTCCAGTAACCCATTAAATACCAATTTTCTTATAGTAAGTCCATTAAGATATCCATAAATCCTTTGAAAAAGGTATCTGTGTCTTCATTTGGTGCATAAATTCCTATTATCAAAGTACTGGCCCTTTGAGTTGTAATTGGGAGTTTATCTGCAAACAATTCTATTTTCTTTTTTAATTCCCACTGAAATAAATTCTTCATTCTAATTTTTGAAAATAAAATGTTTGATATTTTCTAATCTGTATTCCTTGCATCTTGTTTCATTTTTGAAATAGTGAAATAGTTTTCTTTTTAAAGAATCATTTGCTTTATTTATATTCCACATTAGGCATTTATAATCCATATTTATGCCAAAATTTTAGAAAAGTCAATAACTGTAGCACCTAGCATGGTTGTCTCCTCCTTAGTTTCTTGTTTGTAGCTGTTCAGCGTCAAGTGAATATGCCTTTTTATATTATAAATTTTAATTTTAATGAGAAAGCTTTGATGTCTTAACTCAAGCAAAGTCCTGTTGATAAAAGCAGATGGAATCGCCCAGTCTGATTCCATTCTCCAATTTCTATTGTCTTTTCAATGTCCCTTGGTAAAACACATAGTGAAAATTATAAGTCTTTAATATTATATTTTTGAAATACTTTTGCACATCAGACATTAGAATCATATAGAATCCTAATATGGTCAGAATAGCCCAGGTGAATCAAACCAAAGACCAAGCTACCTAGTATACATTTTTTTTTCACAAGAGCTAACCAAATATTAGAAGAAATTTACAAATATGTCACAAAGGCAGTTGCATACTCCTGTTGCTTCCCTAAATGTGAACTGGAGAAGCACCCACCTTGGAAACATGTAAGAGAAGGAATGGCAGAGCCTGGGGATGGAGTTAAAAGAGCGATCAGCCTAGAATCCCTATCTAGCTACAAGCAAACTAAGTCCTACCCCCTTGGAATTCTGTTCACCCTTATCTAACTCCAAGCAGGTGCTAACCATTAGTTGAGAAAATTCCTATGGCATAAGCATTTTAGCAATAAATCAGTTCCGCCCCGAGCTACAATAAATGTAATAAACCAGTTCTACAAATATTATATTCTGTTAATACCAATAAATCAGTTTAATCGGCTTTTCAGAATGGATCTGTTCTTTCACACTGGCAAAACATAATTGTTTTTCTTCTTCCTGAAGTGAATAACAGAGAGAAGCTGGTGGAAACATGAGTGAGCCATTATGGATATTAGCTACTGATAACTACAACTTGTCTAATCATTTTTCACAATCTCCATCACATCCTCCTACTATAGGTAAAAACACAATTTAACCAGTGGCTATGTAGTTACATTTTGCTTCTCCTGAAATTTCCATTGTTCATTGTCACAGATGAACTTCAGGTTCTCGGAATAAACAAGAGGAAGACTTTTTTTTCTCTGTCTACGTTGTTCTTCTTATAGAGAATTTATGAAGCTCTGTTATTCCAATACAATTTTACTATTTATTTTTTTCTAAATGAAAGATTCATAAGAAAAATAATCTAGCTGAAGATTTCTTCTTTAGTGTTCTGTTCGGAGCGTGGGCGCAAAGAACGGAGATGAGGCATCGGAAAGTGACTCCAACTCTTTATTAGTGACTTCAGAACAGAGCTAAAATACTCGGGCAGCAGCAGCCCTTTTATAGGGCTTGCTGCTGTCATAACAGCCAATGCTTTGAGTTTGCCGCACTGGCAGCGTCCAATCAGCAGCGCCCGTTAACAGCCAATCAGATCGGCCTAGGACGACCAATCAGGATCTGCTGCTGGCGGGCCAATCAGAAGTGCAGGATTTCAAGCCTGCTGTGGAAGTAAAACTATTTAAGCTTTTAAATTAGCGCAATTGCTTAGTCCGTAACATTTAGTATGCTTTTTCTCCAGACTCCCAATTTCTGTATGGTTCTTATTATTCATTCTCAAAAGGATTATTATCAAGCTTGAAGAGCTGCAGAAAAGGGCAATTGAAATGATCAGGGGACTGGAGCTATTCTTTTGTGGAATAGACAATTGTATTGGGGGATTTATTCTATTTTATTTTGTTCCATTTTATTGCATTATTTTGCTGAGGGAATAAAGAGAGACAGAACAAAGGGCTTATATAACGAAGTTGTATGAAGAAAGTAAGAGAAATGAGTGTGGGTTGTTTTTTTTTATGAAGTTGTGAAAGTCCTCAAATGGACTTTTCTTTTTACAAAACTGCTACATGCTGTATCATAGTGATAAAAAATACATATGATTCCATGTTGGATGAAAATAAAATAAAAATAAAACAATGTGATGAAGAATGCTGTGTTCCATTTATGATTCCTTAACCTTCAGCAAAACACAAATGGAGAGGAAATAGAGCTATCTAACACTGATGCTATTCCCAGATTTTAGCAGGAAGGTAGGAGTGGAAGAAACCATGTACATACTGTTAATTAATGACCTAAATGTTAATCACTCATGTACATTTAATGACATTTAGAAACAAGAAAGGCACTCATTCAACATGTCTGTCATATCTGAAGCGATTGTGAGTGGTGACTATTAAGTTGCCAAGGTACAATTTGGTAGGAAAGAAAAATCTTGGGAGAAAATATGCTTTTAAATCAGTTGCCAAAAGAAATGAAATCAATTTGTTATCAGGAATTTACAGGTGAAAAGATTCCCTCCATTCTGAAATGTTACAAGCTTCCAAGCAACCTGAATACCAATCCAATTAACACCCTGGATTTGAGAAGCCCAGTATTCTTAAATGCTTAATTTAAATTTAAATTATTTACATTATTAAAGCAAATGAGGCAAGAATACAAGGAGAAGAAGTTTCAGTTTACAATTTCTGATCCTTACAATCTTACCCAATGGAACTATATATTTTAAACATGCATAAACTATGGAACATCTGACCATTTTGTGACTAGTTCTAGAGCAGGGGTGTCAAACTCTTGCCATCATGATGGTGTCACGTAATGTATCAGGACTTTTTCCCCCTTCACTAAACATGAGTGTGGCCAGCACATGACACATTCAGCCTGTGGGCCAGGAGTTTGACAGCCCTATTCTAGAGATTAGTAGGTGGAATCACAGGTAATCATCATCACCATCATCATCAAAACACATAAAGCAGCAATACAGGTAAACAACACACACATACATAACCAGAATTTTTAAAAAGCACTCTATTGAATTAATACAAACAGTGGAAAGAGCACATTGACATTTTTTAACTTTACTTCATATTTATTCTTATTTGGCATCTCAATCTTAAATATGAGAGAAGCTACTATTATGCAGATGCAACGATTATATTCATAATCCATTTCTTGGCTAACAAAGTACATTTTGTGCTACCTTAAGACTGTGGCTTCCCATATTTGCAATGCGAAACAGTATGGCATTGTTGGGAACAGAAAAAAGGAGAAAAAACATGCTTTACTGATAAGATGTTTCTGAATTTTTAAAAAATATTTATGAATTTTAGGTTAATTTATCCACTAAACTCATAGATGAGTATTAAACCAAATTAAATTACATAAAAGGGGAGGTTAGTGAACAGATTTTGAAATATTTAGGCAAAATGGTGGTAAGACATAGATAAAAAAAATAAGGCATGGTGTGAAATAAGCAGCACATTATATTGATGGATTGGTTATGTACCATCAAGTCAATATTGATTCTTAGCAACACATAGATTTTCTCCATGAAGCAAGTTGCATGGAAAATGCTTACACATAAGAAATATATCAGCTACAATTAATAAATGGAATATATTCACTAATCAAAACATAATCAGAAATATTTCTATTTGCTACTTCAGTGAAACAATTCTGGTTTCTTATGATTTTCATGTCAAGTGGTTCTAAAAAGGTAAAAAAAATTCCCATGACCACAGAGAAAAGAAAGGGAAAATTAATAGGGAATATAACAAGGGAAAAACATTTATCTTAGAAGAAGGTCAAAGAAAGATACAGAAAGGAAAAGATGATCACAACACAGTTTCCTATCCTTGTATTTTGGGAAGGAGACACAGAAGACAGCTGGAGGAATCTATTTGCATACCCTGAAGTACCTCACATAACCTAATGCTTTCTTTGCAAATATGTATGCATGCTTTTGATTCAAAATATTCTTATTGGATCCAAAATGTTTCTTCTAATTAAAATTAACCTCTTATTAATCACTGGACCCAAATTATGTTTGTCTTAAACCTTTCTTTTGTGTCTTGAATGTTATCTAATTTATCTCAATTTAGCTTTTTCCCTGGTAATATTACACAAATAACTAGAGCATACAAAACATTTGCTAGACCAATACTCGAATAGAGCTCATCAGTCTGGAACCCACATTAAGTATCTGATACTAACACAGCTGAGAAAGTCCAGAAATATTTCACAAGAAGAGTTCTCCACTCCTCTATTTGTTGCACCAGACTCGAAATTCTAGACCTAGAAAACCTAGAATTATGCCGCCTTCGATCCGATCTAAGTATAGTATATAAAATCATACATTGCAATGTCCTACCTGTCAATGAATACTTCAGCTTCAACCATAACAACACTAGACCAAACAATAGAGACAAACTCAAGGTTAATCGCACCAAACTTGATTGCAGGAAATACGACTTCAGCAACAGAGTGGTCAATGTCTGGAATACTCTACCTGACTCTGTGGTTTTTTCCCCAAACCCCAAAAGCTTTAACCTTAGACTGTCTACTATTGACCTCACCCCTTTCCTAAGAGGTCTGTAGGGGGCATGCATAAGCGCACCAATGTGCCTACCATCCCTGTCCTATTGTTTCTTATATATATATATTTTATTTTTATTTTATTTTTCTTATATGTATCCATAACTATGTTTTTACTTATACCTATTATCTTGTAAGAAATTGACAAATTAAAAAAAATGAAAATAAAAAAGAACCAGGATTCAGTGAGCCCTGCCCTTTTTCACAGCATTCCAGGATCCATAATATGACCCAAAACACGTCATGAGACTCTCCTCTCCAAGCACTTCCAGAGTTTACTATAGTGTGTTACTAAGGATTACCAGAACATTCACAAGAAGTTGAAAATGCAAAACAAAAGACAAAATGTATTCTAGGTATATTTCTATCATCTTTGTTAATACTATTTTCATCTCATCCTTGCTCCTATAGATAATACGGCCAGCATCCTGACCCGAAGGAGAAGATTTAGTCGGACTATCCAGGATGTATATTACCTTCCCATTGTCATCTCTGATGGAGGGGTCCCACCTCTCAGCAGTAGCGCCACTCTTGTTATACGGGTATGTGCATGTGAAAGAGATGGCCGTGTGCGGACCTGCCATGCAGAAGCTTTCCTCTCATCTGCAGGATTGAGCACAGGAGCTTTAATTGCCATCCTGCTATGTGTTGTCATTCTCCTGGGTAAGTCCCTAATTAGTTTCCTTTCTGGAACCTTCAGATAATCCCAACAGCAACGTGAGTTGTAGGACTGAACCAGGAACTGCAAAAAGCCATTATGATGTTGTGGTTAAGGTCCTGGACTAGGAGTAGGGAGACTCAGGATCTAATCCAGGGGTGTCAGATTCACATTGTCACAGCAGCATTATGTGATGTATGAGGATTTTGTTCCCCCTTCACTAAACTGGGCATAGGCAGTGCATGACGCATCTGGGAGTTTGACAGCCCTGATTTAATCCTTCCCCAGGCATAGAAATCTCTCCCTCTCAACCCTTTTCAGTATCAAATTCTGCAACAAGTCAACTGATAATCAAACTCCTTCCTTAATAGGTTCCGGAAAACACCTAGGTCAATGTGGTGCAAAAATGAAGAAAACCTGAAACCGTGTGAGGCAAACACTAAAAAATATAACTGAACTAGGAATTGTTTCTGATAAGCAACAGCTAGAAATGCAGGGTTCTGGCTTAAAAATGAATAATTCCAAGCTTGAACAAAATTGATAGGACAAGGAAATCTTTAAAGCAAATGGCTGAGCTTCTGGCATCTAATGGAATTAATTTTGCAGAGGTCAGTAAGTAATTAGCATTATCGATCTGCCAGGTAAGATTTCAGGAAATCACCAACTCAGGTTGCAGGCTAATACACTCAGGGAAAAAGAAAAAGAGATGAAGAGAGTCCTTTTGAAATGGATCCCCCTGCCTGAAGAAAGAAAGGGAGAATAAGAAAGCGATGTGCTAATTATCGCTCTGTGGGATGAGCTGATAACAGTCAGAGGCTCATCAAGAGGAGCAAGGGACAGATGAAGCAAGAAGATCATTCCATTAGTTAAACGTCCTTGGAAATGCTTTTTCTCAGAACACTTTATGAGTTCATGTACTTAGACTCATTTGAATAGTATCCATTAGCTAATATTCTCAATTGGTTGAATTTCAAACTATCTGTCCATTTATCCATTCACCCAAATTCACTCAGCAGGCTTCTGTATAGTGTTCGTCTGTGAGTAGGACTTTTACAGTGGTTTCAGATTTAAATTTGGGGCAGCCTATTGCTGTG
>BHEV01003162.1:0-22686 GCA_004319985.1 Emydocephalus ijimae
CGGCTAGTCATGTTCCAAATAAAGATCTGAGCTGAACCAGTCACCGACTCAGGGTTTTCTTTCGCGACGGACACAACAGAGTAGATAGCAAAAGAAAGAAACTTCTTCATTATCCCCACTGTCAGATCACAACTGGCACTGTGATTATTATCTGGAGATAATTATTTTCTGCACGTGCAATGGTTCTTCTACTGCAGATCTGGGGCAGTTTTAGGATTGCAAGACCTCCTATGCCTCACACTTTTATTTATTTACTTACTTATTTACTTACTTCGACTTTGCCATTGTCCTATTCCAGGCCAAACTAATTCTGGATCACATAGGCACACAGACATGAACACACACAGAGGGAGGGAGGGAGACACACACACACACAGAGAGAGAGAGAGAGAGAGAGAGAGAGAGAGAGAGAGAGAGAGAGAGAGAGAGAGAGAGAGAGAGAGAGAGAACACNTCTAGACCAGGAGTATGAAAACTGAATGGAATTTGTAATTTGTAGTCCTCTGGAAAAAAACTCCTGGTTACTCCAATCTTTCTTCATTTTAAAACTACAATTTGGAAAGACAAAGACCATTTTATTGCTGTGATAGTTCAAAAAAAATCAAGATCCCTTCATACAGAAATCTACTTGTGATTTAAGCCAACCTTCTGCTCACTCTTGACCTAAGAAAACCATCCTCAGTCCCAGTGTGAACCATGGCAATTCTGATCTATTCTCCCCAACTACTTCAAAAGCTCTCCAGCTGCAGTGCTGTGTGTCTGTTCCCTGCCTCCATGAATATTTAAACATATTTTTTGCCAGCAGGAGAGTCAAGATGTATCATCAGTTAGGAGGGATTCTTTTGTATCTTATGACAAGATTTGGATATTGGAAGGAATGCTAAGCATGGAAATTTAAAGGGGAGAGAGAACAAGAGCCCAAAAGTTCAGTGATGCCATAAGATGTGAATGTCCATGTATTTTCTTCTCTTTCACAGGGAAAGGAGCAAAGAGCAGAACATCTGGCCAGGATAGGATTTGACAGTGCTTTGATGGTCATAAGTTTGATTTAGGATGATGTAAAGTGGAAGCAAAAGGACATGGTGGCTCAGTGGCTAAGATGCTGAGCTTGTTGATCAGAAAGGTCAGCAGTTTGGCCGGTTCGAATCCCTAGCGTCAGGTAATGGAGTGAGCTCCCATTACTTGTTCCAGCTTCTGCCAACCTAGCAGTTCGAAAGCATGTAAAAAATGCAAGTAGAAAAATAGGGATCACTTTGGTGGGAAGGTAACAGTGCAACTTCGGCGTTTAGTTGTGCCGGCCACATGACCATAGAGGCGTCTTTGGACGGTGCTGGCTCTTCGGCTTTGTAACGGAGAGGAGCACTTTCCCCTAGAGCCAGAAACAACTAGCATGTATGTGCGAGGGGAATCTTTACTTTTACCTAAAGTGGAAGCAGGTGGAATGAAGGTTCTTGGGAACTAAGCAGTTCACTGGCAGATTGATTATAGGTTGGTAGTGCAAACCAAAGCTGTCTTCTAAGGCAGTGGTCCCCAACCACCGGGCCCCGGACCGTTACCGGTCCGTGGAGCATTTTTTACCGGGCCACAAAGAAGTAGGCGCCACCATCTTGTTTTGACGGCGCTTGAGAAAGTGCTTCTGGGTGAGCTTGTTGGCCGTTGGTTGGAAAGTGGCGTTTGGGTGCTGAATCCTTAGTTTCATCGAGGGGGGGGTGGCTTCGAACAAAGAGCCGTCCTGATGGCGGTGAAGTCTCGCGTTAGGAGGAGATTAAGAAAGAGCCCGAAAAGCCCATTGACAAAGGTATAAAGGAGGAGTTGAAGGTGGTGGGGAGAAGCGGGGGACAGCTGGCTGGCTGGTTGCTCAGCTCACCTTGCCTTGGTCATGCGTGCTGATGCCGGTACCGGTCCGTGGATCATTTTGTGATGCCGGTACCGGTCCATGGGACAAAAAAGGTTGGGGGCCACTGTTCTAAGGGTTTAGACTTATACTGCCTATCTCTCCTGTTGTGGCAAATTGGGGAGGGGTTGTGCCTGCATGGACCAATAGTATTTAGTCATTGGGTTGACTCACTGGACCTGCAGGACCTGGTGCAAGTTCTAACTGAAGATCCTCCCAGTGTGACCGGCTGCCTCAAACCATCTTATTTCAGGAAACTATCCTAGCCAGGTGTCTATGGAGATTCTCAGTCATCCAGGTCATGGTTGTCCCAAAGGTGCTTTTTTTTTCAAGAGGCAATTGGACTTTCTAGTTTTTCTTTGAAGACGTTTTGCTTCTCAACCAATAAGTTTTTTCATCTCTGATTGGATGGTGGGGAATGGCTCATGACCCTGGAACACTGCAAACGTCATCAATGTGAGTCAGTGGTCAAGGACCTGAATATAAATCACATGACCATAGGGATTTTGTAATGGTGATAAGTGTGAAAAACTGTCCTAAGTCACTTTTTTTCCATTGCCGTTGTAACTTGGAACGATCACTAAATGAACTGTTGTAAATCAAGAACTACCCGTATTCCAATCTCAATCTAAAGACACTCTTTTGTGAACTGAAGAACTCAATGTTGAACTTCCTGCAGAAGAGAATATAGCTCAGGACTAAACTGGGAAGTACTTAGTACTTTTTGACCTTGGTGTCTTCCTTGCAAACATTTCATTACCCAACTAGTTAAGACCATCAGTATTTGCAATCAAACAAAAACCATCCTAACAGAGCACCAAGAACTCTACAATGCATTGTCTATGGAGATTCCCAGTCATCCAGAATCATGGTTATCCACCCCCAATTTTTTTTTTCAAAAGACAACTGGACTTTGTTGTTTTTTCCCTTGGAGACATTTTGCTTCTCATCCAAAAGGAGCTTCTTCAGTTCTGAGTCAAAACTGAAGAAGCTTCTTGGATGAGAAGTGAAACGTGTTCAAGGGAAAAAAACGAAGTCCGGTTGCCTTTCGAAAAAAAAGCGTCCTTGGGTCTACAGTGTGTTGAATTACAAAGCAACTTTTTGTCTCTGGAACTGGCTTGGTGGCCAAAACAGGAGAAACATCCAATCATTCCAAAGGACGGAGGGGATCGTATTGCAGCAAGCTCGATCAAAAACCATCCAAGGACCCAGCCTTTTCTACTCTGATGTATTTGGGCTTCTCAGCATACCCAGCCAGAAAAGAGAAGTAGTTCAGTGCACCACTCAGGCTGAAGTGAATAAAAGATCTTGTTATTCTTTATATATTTAGCAAGTGGCATGTCTTTAAGACGGTTGCTTTTGTGGAAACGTGATTGGACACATTTTCTCAACTATTGGTACATTTATAGATTGAATTCTAATATGATCTTTCACTTATATTTCCTTACCTTCAAACCAGAGGTGGATATTCAGCAGGTTCTGACCAGTTCTGGAGAACCGGTAGTGGAAATTTTGAATAGTTCAGAGAACCAGCAAATACCACCTCTGACTGGAGTTTTACAGTATCTTTCCCCTGCCACGCCCACCAAGCTACACCCACAGAACTGGTAGTAAACATTTTTGAATCTTACCACTGCTTCAAACCCCACTCATCTGTTTCTTCTTTTCTTCTTTTCTCCTTCACAGTTTATATTGTGTGAGCACTCTCTTTCTCTCTCTCCCTCCCTCCCTCCTTCCCTCCCTCCTTCCCTCCCTCTCTCTCTCTTTCTCTGTCTCCCTCTCTGTCCCCACTCTCTTTCCTGTACCCCATGGCTTGTTGCACAAAGAGGGCATTTCAATAGCTGCAAATGCAAGCTGTTAAAATCTCTCCATCCTTATGAAATATGAAGATCCACTGTCCCAGCCACCTTTAAACATCAGAGTTAATAGCTTAAGCACCCATGTCCACAGCTTGTGAGTTCAGATATAAAGCAGTAGCAAAGCACAGTTGGTGGAAACTGAAACCATGTTCCCCCATCCCGTTTTTTAAATTTTATTTTAAACAAGGCTCAAACTCTGTTTTGATCTTTTGATTTCTTGGTATTGACAAAACAAAATTAGAAAGCTGTCAATTTCATTTTTAGTATCACATCAGCTGGCCTTGTTTTAAATAATAGAAAGAGCTTTTCTTCTCTACTTTGATCATGGCCGGAAGGATACCTTGGCTCTGATATTCATTCTGTAAGGGAGGTTTCAGATAGTGCTAGAGATCCATTTTCCCAATGTGATCTTTATTGTTCCATTGGGTTGGCCACAAGATCAAAGATATTTAAAGATTGGAATTAAAAAGTAGGCTTTGCAAACCATGGGTTGTCATGGTATCCAAAAGCTGAAATGTGATTCTCACTGACCAGGGTGGAACTGCTGGATTCTGGTATAGAAGCTTATTCTACTTGGCCATCTGGTCTCACTTCAATAAAAGCACTTGCTTGAAAGAGAATTTCCGGCATCCTCCCTTTGGGTGTTTCAATGTACTGCAAAGTTCCCATCTTGGGATGTTGGGCAGGGGGAAAACCAATTGTAACGTGGCCTCAGGAGAGATTCCTGGCAAGCTCTTCAGCTTTACATGCTGAGGAGCTATTGTTAGGAATGATAACATCAGCCTGGGTCTGGATGGCAAAGGTACAAATTAGCTTGCTTAAAATAAAACAGAATGAAGGAGAGGGAGAGGGAGAGGAGAGAGGCAGGGGGGAAGGTTTGCCCTGCCTCAGGATATAATGCTGTAAGAATATATATTCTAAAAACATTCAGCACAAACGCTCCAAATGCATGGCAGTGGAATCTTGATTGTATCCCAAAGCAGGCTCTGAAGTCCTGCTATGACTTTCTCTTCCCTTCCCACAGACACACTGTCTCTCTCATGTACATATATGTGCGGGTATGTGTGTGTGTGTGTGTGTGTTGATGTATCTTCATCACCATCCTCATCCTCACCTATCTATTGCTAGACAAAGGCTCCTTCCGCATGTTTCCAACCCATGTAGCCCTGATCTTTCCTTTGCAGGTTGGGCTCACAAGACTTGCTGATGTCATCAAACTGTCTTGTTTTAGGTCTCTTTCGTGGATGCTTTTTGTCAAGTGGGATCCATTCTATGACTGACTTGGTTCACCTGCCATCAGTTCTTCTTGCTGTGTGAGCAACCCATTTCCATGTGAATTCTTTTATTCTTTTGATGGCGTCGCATACTTTCACTTGTTCTCTAAGCTACATGCAGGTCTTTTTATCTTGTCTTGTAATGCCGAGCATATATCTTTGAGACACTCATAGCTTATATATATGCGTGTGTATTTATTTATTTGTTGGGCTTCTAGGCTGCTGCTGTCTGCTGTGTATATAATTGGGAGCAAAAACCAATTCAATTGGATTCAAATGAAAAAAAGGAAGAATTAGAAATCGTTCCTCAGGAATTCATGGGTAAAAACATTCCAAATATTTTTTTAAAAAAATCCAGTTTCACAACCAAGAGGCCACGACAATTGTCTAGCCTCCTTGGCATGATGGAAGCTTTTGTCCAATTTCTATAAAATAGAAGGGAGGGGGCTCCTTACACACCAAGGGAGACAGAAAAGGCAGGGTTTTTAAAAAATCAATCCTATAGATGACAGGCTCTATACAAGGAGATGTCCAATAAGCAATAAACACATCTCCTTGGATTTTATCAGATATTACAGGAAGAACTTGGTCCCACAGATATCTTAACCTCAGACCATGAAGGTTTTCAAAGATGGCAACCAACACTTACTGCTTGGTAGGATTTAAGATGGCTTAGGATGAAAAACAAGCAAGATTCAGAACAAAGGGGAAGAGGGTTGTACGAGAAAGACTAGGAATGATTGTAAAACTCTGTCATCCATTCCTGCACTCAAAAAAATGTTGGGTGGCCCATACCGGCAATGGGGCAAACAAAATGTGTAGATCTGGCCTAATCTTAAAAAACAATCCTGAAATGTCACAATTGGTTCAAAGTTGAAGCTTTGCATTGATTGATAATGCACATCTGGAGAGCTGCAATGTTGGCTGACCCCTTACACAATAATTTCAGGAGCAAGCAATGTTCTTTATGGCTGAAAAATGTACTTTTCTACAAAAGCAAATATTTCTTTTCAACCTTTGAAACATGATGGTGATGTGGTGACATCACCAAGGAAGCAGGCTGAGGGCTTGGGTTTTGTTTTGTTTTTTTGCTTTACTTTATTAAAACAAACTAGATTTGTGAAAGTTGGAGGGCACAACATTGTTATTTTAATGCATTAAAAAAAAACCTAAGGAAAACTGTTATAAGGCTAATAGATGTTTGCCATCAATTTTTGGCAACACAATAGGAAACTGTGCTCCCGCAATAAGTACATATCAATAGTGGGATTCAAAATTTTTTACTACAGGTTCTATGAGTGTGGCTTGCTGGCAGGGGAAGGATAGTATAAAATCTCCAGTCAGAGGTGGTATCTGCCGGTTCTCCGAACTACTCAAAATTTCTGCTGCTGGTTCTCCAGAACTGGTCAGAACCTGCTGAATGCCACCTCTGGTACATATGTACCAGTGGTAGGATTCAAAATTTTTTACTGCCGGTTCTGTGGGTGTGGTTTGGTGGGTGTGGCTGGGGAAGGATACTGTAAGATCTCCAGTCACAGGTGGTAGCTTCCGGTTCTCTGAACTACACAAAATTTCCGCTACCGATTCTCCAGAATTGGTCAGAACCTGCTGAATACCACCTCTCATATGTACCTCCAGTAGAAGAAAAGCATTCAGGAGCAGCAGCACATCTAAGTTTGAAAATCTTGCTTAGTGGGCTATGGCACTTCTATTTCTAAAGTAGCAGTGCCATCACCATTAAAACAGGGCTGTGATGCCCACCTGCATTCACTAGAATGACAGCTTGTTTCCCGGATTGGGAATATCCTTTCCTTCATCTTGAGCAGAATCAACGTTGGGGTAGGCATCAGGTAAAACAAAGGCAGGTGCTCTAGCCGCTTCCTCTCCTGGATAGGAAAAGGCTTCTAAACTCAGGGAAATGGAGGAAAAGTACTTACACCCAGGGGTGGGATTCTACCAGTTCGGACCAGTTCTATAGAACCGGTTGTTACGATTCCGCACAGTTTGGAGAACCAGCAAATGGCACCACTGGCTGGCTCCTCCCCGCCCCGCCCAGGAGGCTTCCCTGAGGCCCAATCAGGGGTGGTATTCAGGGGGTTGGAGAAGGGAGAAGTGGCTTGAGAGCAGAGCTGAACCTTCCTTAGGATTGAAGCATCTGTTTTTCAGTGAAGACTCAGGCAGCAGATTGCAGAAAGGGAGATCTGGGAGTGAATCTGTGATTCTGCAAGCAGCTCAATCTGCCTACCTACTTGGCCTGATTTTGGGTAAAAGTTGCTCTTTTTTAAAAAAAATAAAAAAAATTCAATCTTTACATATATATTTACAATATTTACATACAAGCCACGTCCAACCAGTCACATGACCACCAAGCCACACCCACAAATTCAGCCACACCCACAGAACCAGTTGTTAAGAAATTTGAATCCCACCCCTGCTTACACCTGAGTGCGGGGGGGGGGACCAGACCATATCCTCAATAGCTCAGATAAACTGCTGGAATTACTGCCAAGGGATTAGGGAAATCTAGGGCAGAGAAAGGAGGAGGCTTTGCTTTGAGCTTCAGGTTATATCTAAGAAAGAGATAAATATTTTAGGCAGAAGCCGCATTCAATTTTAATTTATTTTTCCTGTGCGTGCTTATGGTCCAGTATTTTTACTACCTCAGAGTAAGCTTAGCAACTACATATAGTTCAGTCCTTTATGCATATCTCAGGTTATATGAGGATGTCTGCTTCCTTTCGTTCAACTCTCTTGAGATCATAATTTTTCCCCTATGAAACTCAGAGTTTGGGTAATGGGAGGCCTTTTTGTTTCACAGGTCAGATACCAGATTCTACAAGAATGACTAAAACTGGACTTTATTTCCATAGGCTCTAGGAACTGAATCTTGAAAGCCCAACAGCATTTTCCCTTCTTCCCCCTCTCTTCCAGTCAAGAGAGTTAAGGCAGAGCTAGTTAGAGTTTTATCCTAATGTTTTCTCCCTGTCCTAGTTAAAACATGTTTTTCCAAAGGCTATTGCACAGTTTCTCTAAGGTCATTTGTGTGGTTCTCTATTGGTGAAGTGCCATTGTGTGGAGTTTTGGATTGTTGAATTTACCAGTTGTTGTCTGTTGTAAATTGGGCGGCTCTGTACCACATTGTGCCACACAGCATGTTAACAAGTGCAAAATTTTAAAGTTTAACAGTTATAAAAGTTTTATTTTCAAATAAAGATTTTTTTTTCTTTATAGGATTGTATAATTCCCATGGAAGAGAATTATACACTACACTTCTATATAAGATGTATAATAGCATTTTTTAAATTACCCTTTTCCTCATAAAAGGATATGATAAGTCTAGCTTTGGTTAGGAGAAAGATATCAGATGTGACACCTCCTTGGAAGGTAAGTATGACAGTGGAAGCTATCAAGCCTGTATCCCAGGGCAGGAGGTGGGATTGAATTAAACAGACACAGAAGACTCTTGTGAGAAAAAAATTGAAACTTCCATTTTAGGGATTCAGTCTTGCTTGCTGTCTGATGTTAGCAGTGGGATGGGTAAAATATCTCAGTAGAGCTTCCCCTTCTTCAAAAAAGATATTACTGTTTGTGCCAGAGACAAAAAGAGACTTTTTCAAAGTGAAGGTCCCAATAAACCAGGTTGAGTCCAAAAGCTATGAGACAAGAAATCTTCCAATAAAGCCTCCCCCTGTGGCTCATTGTGGATATTATTTCACCCATGAGATGAGGGGATGCAACACTGGAAGGGCACTTAGTCGTGGCTTAAAGAGATAATACAGGAACAACTGTCCTTGGGTCTTATTCATAAAACCAACACCTGATCAGCAAACAGCCATTAAAAAAACCTTTTCAGTCCCGAGCCGGAAAGGCAGGTGGGACCATCTAAAGCATGGGTGTCAAACTTGTGGCATCATGTTGCTATCGTGTGATGTATCATGGCGTTTTTCCACTTCGCGGAGCTGGGGTGGGTGTGGCCTACACATGACGCATCTGGCCCACAGGCCGCCCGATTGACATCCCTGATCTAAAGAGAAGGCTTATGGAAATAGCAATAAGCATAGGAAGAGGGCAGTGTATTTTTGTGCATTTTATACCCAGTTCTGTGCATCTCTCAATCAGGAGCAAATCTGGACAACTTTAGCCAGAGGCATTCCCAGGATTCAGCACTTCCATTATTTTGAAAGTTGATTTACACCCTCAGGCTTGTGTTCATAGTGTTCCTTTCAGAGCCACCTGGGACATCTTAACTGATACATAAAAGAGGCAGCTAATCCAGACAAGAAGCTCCCTCACAAGTAGTAGCTGTAATTTTATTGAAGGTTGCATTAACAGAACTTTGAAAATCTGAAAGCGCATTTCTACTGCCCCCCCCCCAAGTGGTAGGATACAAAATGTTTTTACTATCAGTAGTGTGGGTGTGGCTTGGTGGGCATGACAGGGGAAGGATACTGCAAAACCCCCATTCCCTCCCCATCCCACTAACCCTGCTTTTCAGCTCCATTCTCCTGTGCAGGGCAACCAAAGAAGACCCAGCCAATCAGCTGGGACTCGGGAGGCAGAGAATAGATGGGGGCAGGGCCAGTCAGAGGTGGCATTTGCCAGTTCTCCAAACTACTCCAAATTTCTGCTACCAGTTCACCAGAACTGGTCAGAACCTGCAGAAACCACCTTTGCCCCCCCCCTCTTTATAGTTGAGGAAAATAGGGAGGATTCCTTCTGAGATGCTTGCCATGTCCCCTTCCTTCAGCAGACTCAGCTGGATCTTACCCGACCATTGCTTAGTCTGCAGCTCTTCTGCCTGTTTCCCAAGGTCATTCCCACATACCATTATAGGGTCATTCTGTGACGGAGATGGGTTTCTTTATATGGTATATAAATAAATATAAATATGTTACACCTTGCGCCAGGTATATATGATGTTCCTTTCATCATTTCTTCCCTTTGGATCCCCTTCAGATGTTGCTAATTTCAGCCATTCTTTCAACGGTTTCTCCAGAGCAGCATTCCTTTTCCTCAGAAATCCAATAGCAGCATTTTCCAACGCGAGAGGCAGTATAGGGGAAATCAGTGAAGAAAATAACTCTCAGCTAAGAACCATTCATTCATTCATTCAATTTCTATAGCCACCCCACCATGACTGTGGGCAGCTTACAATTCTAAAATTATAAAAGCAATAGCAAACTTCTATACCACTTCACAACTCTTTACAGCCCTCTCCAAGAGTCAGACTCTGGCCCCAACAATCTGGGTCCTAATTTTACTGAACTCGGAAGGATGGAAGGCTGAATCAACCTTGAGCCAGTCAGGGTCGAACTGCTGGCAGTCGGCAGGGTTAGAATAGAATAGAATAGAATAGAATAGAATAGAATAGAATAGAATAGAATAGAATAGAATAGAATAGAATAGAATACTTTATTGGCCAAGTGTGATTGAACACACAAGGAATTTGTCTTGGTGTAAATACTGTCAGTATTCATAAAGAAAAGGTACATTTGTTAAGAATCAAGAATCATAATGTACAACACTTAATGATAGTCATAGGGTACAATCAAAAATCAAATCATATTAGGAAACAGTCAATATAAATCGTAAGGATACAAGCGACAAAGTTACAGTCCTACAATCACAAGTGGGAGGGGGTGGGTGATAAGGAGTGATGAGAAGATTAACAGTAATAGTAGTGTACAGTTTGTAAATAGTTGAACAGTGTTGAGTGTTGTAAATGCAAAGGTTAAATAAAGTTATCTTGAGCTTGGAGTTAAGTGCAGGGTTCTGGCCCTGCACTTCTGATTGGCTGTTAATGGCAGGATAGGATTGGCCCGTTCAGGGGAATCTGATTGGCCATTAATGGAGCCTTCGTATTGGTTAACGGAGCTAGCGCTCCTGGGTTGTTATTGGTTAAAATAGTTATTGGGTTGCCTATATAAGGAAGGCTATCACAGCCATCCAGTTTTGAGCTGTCACCATGTAAATAAAGAGTTGAAGTTCACCGTTTCACCGGCTTGTCTCCATTCTTTCTCGCCCATGCTTCAAACTTAACATTGAGGGAATTATTTGTTTAGCAGAGTGATGGCTTTCGGGGAAAAAACTGTTCTTGTGTCTAGTTGTTCTGGTGTGCAGTGCTCTATAGGGTCATTTTGAGGGAAGGAGTTGAAACAGTTTATGTCCAGGATGTGAGGGGTCTGTAAATATTTTCACAGCCCTTTTTTTGACTGGTGCAGTATACAGGTCCTCAATTGAAGGCAGGTGGGTAGTAATTGTTTTTCTGCAATCCTAATTATCCTCTGAAGTCTGTGTCTTTCCTGTTGGGTTGCAGAACTAAACCAGACAGTTATAGAGGTGTCATTCTAACCACTGCACCACCACGGCTCTTATAAAACAATTTTAAAAAATTGAAAAAGCATGCTATTTGACTCTAGCAACTTTGGTCATGAATAGCATCTCAATGTTTCACCTTAGCTCCACCCCATTTTTTTGTTCTCTTTGACATGATCCAAAGTCAAAAGCTGTCCATTACCCCCTCTTTAGTAATACTGTATGTGGCATTATGTCCAGAATATGATTGATGTGGCTCAGCTAAACTATATTAGTATAACAAGCCTCATTTTATAACCTTTTAAATCCAGATTATACTCTGAAATCTAAAGGTATGAAGTAAGAGTGCAGTGAGCAAAGAACCAGGACTCATTTTTGTTTAGCTTGTTTGATTCATATCCTGCCTTTTTGTCCAGGAGTTCAAGGCAACATACACAGTGCTCCACCCCTCCTCTTTTGCTCACCTCAATAATCCTGTCAGATAAGATGGGTTGAGACAGAATGATTGTCCAAAGTTGTCTGGGGAACTTCCCTGATTAAGGCCAATATTTCAGATTCTTCCTTCAGTGTTGTGAAAGAACAAAGACCAAGACCTTGGTCAACTTCCCTCTGCAAAAGCCACATTCCCTTAGAGATAATTTATTGCAAAACCCATCTTGATTAGATCATGCAAACAATTTTAACTCTCTTTTTGACTTTGTTCTTCTCTCTTTCTAACATTCTTTATTTTCCCTCCCTCTTTCTGATTCCTGTTTTTAGAGCACATAATCTGTTTTTATGTATTACATGTGCATTTCCAAACAGGTTACCAGCTAAACACTTGTCAATACTTCCTTAACTTTTTTCCCAATAATGGGAGAGCTACAGTTAGATTATTTTTTTTGCAAAAAAATTATTTGACTCAATATCACAAGTTAGCCACTATCTTCCCTCCTACACCTATTTTTTGAGAAATAGGAAACTCACTTTTTGTTCCAAGTGTGATAATGTCCAAGACCAAACAATGGTGGGAAGAGAAATAAACATCTCATTCCTTTTTGTACTACAAAAGATCCATGTTTAGAATAATCCCTGCTTTTAAAATGCCAGGGATATTAAAAGAATCCCACACAGGGAGCAGAGCGGATGTACTCTACCCCTACAAAGAAAATATTAATTATATTCTGGTGGCAACTGATTCTGAATTAGCAGGGATTACATTATGTACACATCATCATCTAGCATGCAAAAAGGGCATTTTTTTCCCTTCTTTCTTTTCATCCTGTATTGTTTATTCAGTTTTTAAAATATTGTATCCACTAATTCTTCAATATCCCAACATGTTGAGAGAAAAAAATGAGGATTCTGTAGAGACTGGACAGTTTTCAAATGATTTCAGTACTAGTGATTAAGAGCCAAAGGGCTCATACACCCCTTTAAAAATATTTTTGTATAAGTAACTTGTCTCAGTTGAAAAGTCACACATATTGTTGTAAATTAGTGCTGCTGCTGCTGCTAAGCAATCATTGTTCATATTTTTATACTGAATACACAATAAAACCTATTACTCAAGACTGTTGTGTAAGTATAAGAACTTTATGACAGTCCCCAAGGAAAGGAAAACAACTAGTCTTGTATCATAGAATCTTTCCCCGATGTTAAGTCAAGGCACATTCACCCCACCTTTAATTGTCACAAAACTCTGATGGCACAAAACATGTTGTCTTCATTGCCAAACCCTTTCCTGCCTCTGCCTGCCTGTTGCAGTTTTTCCAAGTCCTGGTTTCCATTTGAATATTCCATTTGTTACAGGCAAGGTGTTCAGTTTCCCCCTCTGGCTTTTGTGATTGCTCTCAGCCAGCAGGAAAAACATCTTCAGCTGAGCACAAATACCTATTTCCCAAACTATAATAATGTGAAAGGAAAGAATATTAAAGACACTAAAGCAGAAATAGCTCCAAAGAGGGGAAAGAAAAAAAGAAAGAAAGAAAGAAAGAAAGAAAGAAAGAAAGAAAGAAAGAAAGAAAGAAAGAAGGAAGGAAGGAAGGAAGGAAGGAAGGAAGGAAGGAAGGAAGGAAAGAAAGAAAGAAAGAAAGAAAGAAAGAAAGAAAGAAAGAAAGAAAGAAAGAAAGAAAGAAAGAAAGAAGGCTCTTTTGTGAGCTATGCAATTAGATTTGTTCTATAAAGCAGGAACTGAACAACTGACTGGCTGTTGAGAAACTGGATGGAGTAGAACAGTGATTGAAATGAAGAGACACTGGCAAATAAGCAGCTCTATTTTCAAGGCATTGCAATGAGCAGCAACTGGGCAGATAGATCTAAATGTGAAGGTCCCCACTTACAGCTCAGTCATGCAAATATGCCCACTCCATTCCCTGAACAAAATAGTAGAGATATGGGCATTTCATCAAGCAATTTCTCTTGTTTCTCTTCAGATTGTATAAATATTCCAATGTAATCTAGAGAGTCATGGCTATGGAATCCTGGAAGTATGTGGCCTCTTCATGAAACTATGGAGACCATCGCAGGCCATCTGAACTTGCTTCCATATTGAGAACTGAAATAATAGTGAGAACATGTAGAGAGAGAATATCGATGGAGGGACAAGTGTCAGGCAGGCCCCTTGCAAACAAGGATTGTGAGGTCATAATGGTGTTAGAGTAAACTTTAGGTGGGGGCAGGAATGTAGCCAGAGAATTATGGTAGAGTCTCCAGTTCAAAGTTTAGGTTACTGTCCTCAGTTTGGGTAACTCTAATCCATTTTTCCCCAAACTTGGCACTTTTATGATGTGCAGACCAACTCCCAGAATTCCCCAACCAGGATCCTGGATGAGGGATTCTGGGAGTTGAAATCCATACATTTTAAATTGCCCTGTTTGAAAACATTGCTCTAAAAAGAGGAACAATGTTTCGGTCTCCACACATGCTTACATTTTATAGTCACTGAAGAATAACAGCCTGGTTTGTACATCACCTTAGGCAAGCATGAATTCACCTATTATGACTAGTGTGCAGGCCAGGCCACCAACACTATTTCAATAAACCATCATTTTAAAAAAGTATGAATTAACATCATTATCAGTTAACCAGAGTACAAATGTCTTTACAGTATTACAGTATTGTTTTTACAAATGAACAAATTTTAATTTGGTCCTATTTCCTTTGTGGCTCATGGCACGACTAGACAAAGTTAGGCATCTCTTTTGGGTTGTTGGCAAGGCACCTTATCCCATCCAAAATGCAAACTCAATTGCCTTCTTTCTAGACATCAAAGAGCCTGCAGAGAACTTGACTATATCTCCCTCTGGAGGAGAAAACATGTTATTGACAAAAATTACTGCACTTAACAGTTGTGATTAACGGTTGTAACTTAGTTGTGATTTGGTTGTACCTTTCCTCATACATTCAACTATCAGCATAAGTGTGCACTAGCTTTTCAGGATACAAGTACTGTAATTTTTCACGAAGAAAAAGTAATTTTCTGATACAGAGAAAGCAAATTTGTATGATTTTTGGAAAGGGCCTTCTGAAATATTGAACTTTGTTTCTTATGAAAGTAAGATAAAATAGTTTAATCATAGTTAGTATTGCTTTTTCTGATTCTGTCGTGTCCGTTCGGCAAGGAGACCAGGAGGCAGTGACTGTGGTTTCAGCTCTTTATTTAAGCACCTGGAACCGATCTGGCTCCAAGGGAAAACTTGCGGCTTTTTATTCTCAAGCCGCGGCGGCCGCAGCCAATGACACCACTTTGAATCTCCTGCGATTCGTATCCGCCAATCGCGGGAGGTTCTTAGCGGGCCAATCAGCGCGGCTCGCTAAACCAATCAGATCACCCCGCGCTTTGACCAATCAAAACGCGGGGTTTCAAGAATGCAAATGAAGGTACAGAACAGATTCAGAATCCACGATAACTGTACCTGTGCTTTGCAACTATTGATTTTTTTCCCCTAATATTTGTCTACCTTGGATGTCATTCACAGCTGAAAAGTAGAGTGTCAATTCTCAGAATATGGAGGCATTTGGCAAAGCTCCTTCTTCTTCAGAGGAATACATCAGGATCTGGGTTCTTTATCCTGCTCCACCATAGCCCTCTACAGTACACAATTCAGCTTGCAGAGGATTACAGTCTTCTCTGTCCTGTTCTATCCTCTGCAACAGCTTTAGCCCTTGGAAGTCCAAAATGTCCCCTTTGTATTTGGGGTAT
Source organism: Emydocephalus ijimae (assembly GCA_004319985.1). NCBI lineage: Eukaryota > Metazoa > Chordata > Lepidosauria > Squamata > Elapidae > Emydocephalus > Emydocephalus ijimae. Next base: position 15,525 of record BHEV01003162.1, read on the forward strand.
GTTGTGCTTGGTGGAAGAAAGTTTCTCCCTTCCCCCAACATCAAGTTCCACAGTTTTTATTATTCAGCGGCAGCATCTCTGGAGTTATATTAAAACTTTACTCTAAGGTAAATAGCAAGCAGTATAGTGAAGTTTAGAGTTTACTGCTTTTAAAGTAAATTGCTTTTTAACATACACATTTCTCTTGTACCTAGTAAAATATTGGGTTTCTGAATTGTTGCTGACTTCTTCTGTTTTCTGACTGCTTCATCTCTGCCATCCTGGGAGTTTCCAGAGGAGACTTTTTTTTTGTAATTATCATGACTTCATTGAATTGTTTTGGGGGGGGGGGTCTCCTGCTTTTAAATGCCATGTTTCCCATTACAACTTCGGCCTTTTCCTTTCCTCCAACAGGAGAGGAAGAAAAAGTGGAAGTGCTGTAGAGTGGTCTGCAGACCCACAGCCCTTAGCACTGTAATGGCACACGAGCCGTTGCCCCAGCTGACTCTGCCATGCATGCGCCAGTGGTGGGATTATTATTATTTTTTTTACTACCGGTTCTGTGGGCGTGGCTGGTGGGCTTGGCAGGGAAAGGATACTGTAAAATCCCCAGTCAGGGGTCATATTTGCCGGTTCTCCGAACTACTCAAAATTTCCGCTACTGGTTCTCCAGAGCTGGTCAGAACCTGCTGAATACCCACCTCTGCCACGCATCCGCCTTCCACCATCCAGCTGGTCTTCATATGCATGGGAGTCACGCATGCATGCGCAGGGGGGCTGAGTGTCCATGCAGAAGTTGCACGTGCATGCATGGAGATGGGACGAATGTGTGGGAGTCACGTGTCCATGCATGGGATTCGCACAGGCATACATAGGAGCACGCGGGTGCAGGGCATCGCCTGCACATGTGTGGGGGTCACAGGGTTGCACCTGTGGGGGCGTGCATGATGCATTTTGGGGGTGCGCATGCACACTTTGGGCACTTGGTGCCGAAAAGATTAGCCATCACTGCCTCAGCAGGTCTCTCAATAAGCTCCCTCGGACTATGACAAAATGTGGTAAAATTTCAGACTAGTATCTCCCTTAGCTGAGGCAGACTGAGAAAGGCAGAGAGTTGACTTTTAAACCAGCATCCCCTCATGCAAACCAGCATTCCCTAATTGAAACGCTCCATTTTCCGTGGGAGTTATGGATATAGAACACATAACACCTGGTAAAGAGGGGCTGGGCAGACATTTGAAAACAAGCAATATTTTCCTGGCCTGACCGTCTGTCTGGAATGTTTGATGAGGGAGCAATGGACTTTGGGTGTGCATTGAAATGCTAAGCATGCCTCTGGCTATGCTCAATCGGCTCACTGGTAAATAAAAGCAAAAATTAGAAAATACCAGTTGAATCTCCACTGACCTCCGCTTAGGCATAAACAAAAAAACCCACACAAATGGACTGTATTCCTGGAAATTGCTCTTTAATGACAAATAGATGCCCAAAGTCACTGCGTTGAGGCCCAATTCTGGGGTTGTGCACTTTTTTCCACTGTGACTCTATGGCAGATCTTGAACCTTTGTCTGATGCGTTTATTCTCTCTTTCTTTCAGCATTACACACACATACTCCTGTACACAAATGCACATGATGATTCACAGCAAGCATCACCAACTATTAAGGGCCAGCAGATGAAGAGAAAACAGGCCAACTTCTGAAATTCCCCTACTGTATTTATAAAGCAAATGTACAATGAAATTTATATATTTTTTGCCTTTACCCTCAACTTCTCCTCTCAACTCCCACCCCTCCCAACCACCCACCCCATTTCCCAGCATGAACTCTGTGTTGGTTGGCTCCCCTTGGGCAGCTTTGATTCAGGCTGAGTTTCAAGATCAAGTGAAGCAAAGGGTAAATTCAGGCTCTTTGATCTGCAAACTCAGGCGTCTTCATTTCCATGTTTGATTTTTCATCATTTTCTGAACTGAAAAGGAGCCAGAACTATCAATGCTCACCTTACCAAGAAACACGCTGTGGGAAGCTACAGGGAGTCAGGAATGGGGAGAAAATCATAAGGGCAGATGGAGTGAAATAGGAAAGGATAAGGCAGAGTATTCTAACATAAGTGTGATCACACAGCTTGCACTTTCTTAACACATCGTTCCACTGTAACTACAAGGTAATACCCCCAAAATCATTTGCTTCTCCATTGCAATTTTTTGTTGATGGAGATTTCTCTTTCTAACTAAAATACACTGACCGATTCATGATATGGAGCATATATTTTCAGAATGTCATAGCTTTGGGGCAGTGGTGGCAGCTTCAAGATGGGCAGACTTTGGGCTTATGGATAGTCAATTAGAAAAGACTTGCAGAAGAATGTTTTTGTATATTGTCACCACATGAAGATTATTCACAAAGATGGAAAAATACTGAAAAACACACAGTGGAAGAATGGCTTGTGAAGATGACAGTATTTGCAGAAATGGCAAAATGTTTGATATGTTAGATCAGGAATAAAACAATAAGTACCTTTTATGGATTTTATTTTTGTTGAAAATGGGAAAAAAATGAACTAGTGATTTCTTGATTTGCTGGTTAAAAAAAGGCGGAATATGGGACAGAAGGCAACTTTGTAATTTCAAAGAGGGAGGAGGGATAATAAAATTGTTTGTAGCTTCCATAAAGATGACTGGAAATTACTTTTATCTTTCACTTTTTTCTTTTTCTATTTATATTGTTTTCTGGCCTTTTTATTTTAAGTTTCTTCCAGTTTTTTATGTGTTTTCATGTTTAGCTTTTATTTATATACTTTTTTAAATGGATGGTTGGATGGATGGATGGATGTACAGATGTCAGCTCCCAGAATTGCCCTTGCAACATGTTTCCATAAAACTATTCTTTAACAGTCAACCATTTAGAATATGATAGGGCAATAGGCAATGTGCAACCTTTCAGATGCTTAACTCCAAATCCCAGGAGCCCACCAACATATCCAGTGGGACAGAATTACAATATAACAATATTTAGGGAACCAGGCCTGGGTTTGCTTTGGATAGAAGATAGCTTTATACAGCTTAAAGCACACCCACAGAGAGAAAACCATTGAAGTTAGGAGTATAAATTTTGTGAGAAAGCATTCATGAGGCTGGCATTTGCATGACAGAAGATGGCCTAAGTGACTTGAGGTAAGAAACTGTGATGTGTTCTCCACTATGTAATCAGTCCTAAAATCACACAGGTCAGAGGCAGAAAAAAAGAAAAGTGAAGTGACACAAGAAGAAATTGATGGAACAAAGACCTGAGAGTGTCATGGCTCTGAGGTTTGAGCCTGCATTGTTAGAGGACGAAGACTCAGACAATGGGGAAGAGGAGGATTTGGAAATGCCTTCCTCCCCAGGACCTTCCTCTTCGGCAATGCCTTCCTCCCTGATTGTGCCTCAGGTGTTCGGCAGATAACCGAGAGGGAAAACCCGAGGCTAATCAGGAAAAGGAGGAGAGCGTATCAGAGTCTCTGACTGAGAATCAGAGGAATGCTGGCTTGATGCGAGGCAGCATCGCAGGCAAAAGTGTGAGCTGCAACGCAGGAGGAAGGGATGAATCAGAGACTGGGCTGAGGGACTGACACACCCCACAGGGAATAAAAGTAGGTGTGTTCACTCTGAGAGCTTTGTACAGGACGTGTGACTTATTCAGAGGAGCTTCGGATTATTCCGTGTTGTGATAGCTTGTCTGATTTATATTCCTGCTTTCTTGTCGGACTTGGCAGACAGCGTGTGTGAGACTGCCAAGAACTTTATCAGCTCAAGGAATTAACTCTATAATTACTGAATTTGCTTGCTTGTTTGTATTCAGTTGGAATTTGGACTTCTCACCTCCTTTGTAAAGGTGAGACATAACATGAGATTATCCACTTAATCATCAAGGCATGGAAAATGCAGTAAGATTTTTAGATAAGAAGAAAAGGGGATACAATCTATCTGTTAATTATACATATTGCCTCTAGTGATCAATAGGTTATAGGTGCAGAAAGCCTGTGCGTGCAAAATTTAATTCTAAAGATTCAAAGTTTGAAGGCTGTTACATTTCATTCCTGTTTTTTCACTGAACTTCCACATTCTTGTCTTTGCCATCTGGTGTGCTGCTGTACCAAAATTTTATTCCACTTTTTTTTTTCAGCTCTTTGGAAAAAAAAGAAGTGAAAAAACAAAGAGAAAAGGATGGTGAATTGGCATGGAGCTTTTGTAGCTTAATTATGAAGTGGCTCTTTTCTTTTGTTCATTATGCAAGAATCAGTTTGGTGTAGTAATTAGGATGCTGGTCTCGAAACCAGGAGACCTGTGAGTTCTAGTCCTGCCTTAGGCATGAAAGTTCACTGGGTACCTCAGTCATTCTTTCTTGGCCCAACCCACCTCACATGGTTGTTGTGGGAAAAAATAGGAGGAGAAAGGGGGTGTTACCTATGTTTGCCACCTTGACCTTGTATAAAATTAATAAAACAGATTTTTAAAAAGCTAATAAATTGTCTTTCATAACAAAAATACAATATATATTTGTGGATAAGACCATCCATGGATAAGCCAAATCCAATTTTGCAGGTGTGTTTTTGAATGTCTAGTGGTTAAGGTGCTGGAATAGAGTCTAGGGAACTCCAAGTTCTAGTCTTCTGTTAGGAAAAAAAGTCAACTCAGTGACCTTCGACCAGTCATTCTCTCTCACCAGAGGAAGGAAGGAAGGAAGGAAGGAAGGAAGGAAGGAAGGAAGGAAGGAAGGAAGGAAGGAAGGGAGGGAGGGAGGGAGGGAGGGAGGGAGGGAAGGAGGAAGGAAGAAGTCAAGACACTTCTGAAAAACCTTCCTAAGAAAATTTGGGAGAAAAGTCAATAGTGACTTCAGGCACATACCCACATAAACAAGCAGGGGTTGTTAGCTTACATCTGTTGGAAGAAAAATCCATCTGGTTCAGTTCCAATCCGGGAGAAAGGCACCTGAAATAAAATGAAGGCTGGAGGCTGATTGGAAAGAAAGGTTCCCTTTATTGATGAAGCAGAACCACCAACCACATGCAGCTGACAAAATGGAGTTGAGAGTGAGTGGGTTTTTGTTATGTTCTGTGCATGGGTGCTAAGGATGGAGACGAGCCGGTGAACAGTGAACTTCAAACTCTTTATTTACATGTGTAACAGCTCAGCTCTATGGCCGCAACGGCCCCCTTTATATAGGCAAGCTCTTGAGTATTTAACCAATGAAAACACAGGAGCGCTAGCTCTGTTAACCAATGGGAGAGGCTCATTAATAGCCAATCAGATTCTCCTGAACGGACCAATCCGATGTTGCTATTATCGGCCAATCAGAAGTGCAGGGCCAGAACCCTGCATTTTACTTCAAGCTCTTAATAATCTTTATTCAAGTACTTTTATTAATTCACAACACCCCTTCCCCCCGGGTTTTGTTTAAGGGGTGCGGTCACGAAGTCTTTGAGGTAGGCAGGTTGTTTTGATTGTCTATTTGATTTACATTATTCTCCCGGTATTTGGCTACAGTCTTGTTGGGGTAGGACGTTATCTGGTGAAGAGGGTGCCTCCAGTTCTGTATTCAAATTTTCATTGCCGCTAATGTTCTCGGCATCTCCTTGAGGCGAGCTCACCCCCATCCCCGATCCTTCTTCACGTGTTGCCTCTGAGCGGTCATTCCTTCCGCTTAAGCTTTCTGCCGTTTCAAGTTCAGCTTCCTCAGTATCTCCTCCTCCCTCGGTTTGGAAGTCAGGGGACTCGGAGATCCCCGACTGTAGCCTTGAACGCAGCTGATCAATATGGCGCTTCCATATTCTATCGTCGCGACATCTCACGCGGTACGATCTGGGGCCGGTTACTTGGACTACAGTTGCCTCGACCCACAACAGATCGCCCGAAAAGTTCCTAGCGAAAACCAAGTCGCCTACCTGGAAGTTACGGCATTTCCCACTGGATCCGTGTGGTTTTTCAGGTTCATATGATGGGTGCAGATGGTCGAGGTGGGAGCGGAGTATCCGCCCCATCAATAACTCGGCGGGAGTTTTGTTGGTGACGCTGTGCGGAGTGATATGCTGCAAAAGGAGTATCCAGTTAATCTTGTCTTCTATATCACCATAGTCCATTTTATGCAAGGTTTTTTTGATGAATTGTACCATGCGCTCGGTCCTTCCGTTGGCCGCAGGATGCTCCGGCGAAGTCAGTGCATGGCGAATACCGCGGTCCGCCAGGTACTGTTCAAAGGACAGCGCGGTAAATTGGGGCCCGTTGTCGGATACCAGAATGTCTGGTAATCCGTGTGTTGCAAATAGTCTGTCTAGTTTCCTGATGACTGATTCGGTTGTTGTATTTCTCATCTCAAGCCAGTTCGAGTAGGCATCCATTTCAAGCCAGTTCGAGTAGGCATCCACCGTTAATAAAAATGTGTGTCCTTTGGTAGGTCCCGCAAAGTCCAGATGAATATGGGACCATGGTCCCCTCGGTGTTTCCCATTCAGTTGGGGTTGCTTTCGGAGNTGAGGGCTTTCATGTGCACGATGCCGGGGTGGCCATCGTGCAAGGTTCTTAGTATCGCTCGTCGTAACCACTCTGGGACCACAACTCTATCACCCCAGATAATGCAGCCCTTCTGGGAAAATAGTTCCATTTGTCGATTCTTGAATGGGACGTAGTCGTCAGGTTTCTGGTCCAATGGCCATCCGCGCTCGACCCAACTGAGGACTCGTGCTAAAATGGGGTCACGTTTCGTTTCCATCGGGATGTCTCAGGCTGTTAGTGGCAGTGTTCGAAGTGTCTTGATCTGCAGTGTTGCAACTGTCGGAGCGGGGTCATCAATGGTCTCCGGAAGTGGTGCATGGCTCAATGCGTCGGCGTGGGGAATGGCCTTCCCCGGGCGGTGTTGCAACTTGTAATTATATGCCGCCAAGAATTCTGACCAGCGAGTCATTCTGGGAGATAATATATAAGGTGTTGGCCTATCTCCCGCTATTATTCCCAGCAAAGGTTTGTGGTCAGTCACTATAGTAAAGGCTCGGCCATACACATATTCATGAAATCTCTTAACAGCAGACACAATAGCAAGGGCCTCTTTATCAATTTGACTGTAATTGCGTTCTGCTTTTGATAACGTCTTTGAGAAATAGGCAACAGGGGCTTCACTACCGTTTGGCAAAACATGGCTCAAAATGGCGCC
>BHEV01003163.1:0-22227 GCA_004319985.1 Emydocephalus ijimae
TCTCTTAACTTCAACTTTCAAAATAATTTACCTTCAATGCCCAGAGATATTTCAAATCTGCTGGTTCCATGGGGTGGGAGAGTAAAGAAAAGAAAAAAGTTCCCTTCAACAGCTTCTCCGCCGCTTTCGATCTTCTCAGGGATACAATTTATCCTCCGGCAATTCAGACAGCTCAGTTGAATTTCAAGGATGTGGATTGACCCGGCTCAGGCAGCACCATCACTTCTCTTGCTTCCTCCAGCACAATCTTACCCGGTTGCAGACTTTTTCGTGGCGGCCATTGCTGACCGCCGCTCCACCGCCTTGGGAAAAANGCCCCGAAGCCACGCAGAAACCGGAAGTCTCAACTTCTGATGCTGTTTTGATGCAGTATAATGAGACTTTGCCTTTAACGATTACGTGTGATGCATCCCCATTCGGACTGGGTACCATTTTAAGCCACGTTTTGCCAAACGTTAGTGAAGCCCCTGTTGCCTATTTCTCAAAGACGTTATGAAAAGCAGAATGCAATTACAGTCAAATTGATAAGGAGGCCCTTGCTATTGTGTCCGCGGTTAAGAGATTTCATGAATATGTGTATGGCCGAGCCTTTACCATAGTGACTGACCACAAACCTTTGCTGGGAATAATAGCGGGAGATAGGCCAACACCGTATATATTATCTCCCACAGTGACTCGCTGGTCAGAATTCTTGGCGGCATATAATTACAAGTTGCAACATTGCCCGGGGAAGGCCATTCCCCACGCCGACGCATTGAGCCGCGCACCACTTCCGGAGACCATTGATGACCCACTCCGATGGTTACAACACTGCAGATCGAGACACTTTGAACGCCACCATTAACAGCCCGAGATATCGTGATGGAAATGAAATGCGACCTCATTTTAGCATGAGTCCTCAGTTGGGTCGAGCGGGGATGGCCATTGGACCAGATACCTGACGACTATGCCCCCTTCAAGAATCGACAAACGGAACTATTTTCCCAGAAGGGCTGCATTATCTGGGGTGATAAAGTTGTTGTCCCAGAGCAGTTGCGACCAGCGATACTAAGGACCTTGCACGATGGCCACCCCGGCATCGTGCGTATGAAAGCCCTTGCACGAAGCTACACGTGGTGGCCGGTTATCGACAAGCAGATTGAGACATGGGTAAAAGCTTGTCACAAATGACAGGAAGTAAGCAACGCCCCTCCGAAAGCAACCCCAACTGAATGGGAAACACTGAGGGGACCATGGTCCCGTATTCATCTGGACTTTGTGGGACCCACCAAGGGACACACCTTTTTATTAACGGTGGATGCCTACTCAAACTGGCTTGAAATCCATGAGATGAGGAATACAACAACCGAATCAGTCATCAGGAAACTAGACAGACTCTTTGCGACACACGGATTGCCAGACGTTTTAGTATCCGACAATGGGCCCCAATTTACTGTGCTGTCTTTCGAACAGTACCTGGCGGACTGCGGTATTCGCCATGTGCTAACTTCGCTGGTGCATCCTGCGGCCAACGGAAGGACTGAGCGCATGGTACAATTCGTCAAGAAAACCTTGCATAAAATGGACTATGGCGATATAGAAGACAAGATTAACCGGATACTCCTTTTGCAGCATATCACTCCGCACAGCGTTACCAATAAAACTCCTGCTGAGTTGTTAATGGGACGGAAGCTCCGCTCCCACCTCGACCGTCTGCATCCATCATATGAACCTGAAAAACCACATGGTTCCAGCGGGAAATGCTGTAACTTCCAGGTAGGCGACTTGGTTTTCGCTAGGAACTTTTCGGGTGATCCGTTGTGGGTCAAGGCAACTGTAGTCCAAGTAACCAGCCCTAGATCGTACCGCGTGAAATGTCGCGATGATAGAATATGGAAGCGCCATATTGATCAGCTACGTTCAAAGCTACAGTCCGGGATCTCCGAGCCCCCCAATTTCCAAACCGAGGGGGGAGGAGATACCAAGGAAGATGAATTTGAAGCAGCAGAAAGTTTAAGCGGAAGTAATGACTGCTCAGAGGCAACACGTGAAGGATCCGGAATGGGGGTGGTCTCGCCTCAAAGAGATGCCGAGAGCACTAGCGGCAACAAAAATTCAAATACGGAATGGGAGGCACCCTATTCACCAGATAATGTCCTACCCCAACAAGACTGTAGCCAAATACCCGGAGAACAACGCAAATCAAATAGACAATCAAAACAACCTGCCTACCTCAAAGACTACGTGACCGCACCCCTTAAACGGAACCCAGGGGGAAGGAGTGTTGTGAATCAATAAATACTTAAATAAAGATTATGAAGAGCTTGAAGCAAAGTGCAGGGTTCTGGCCCTGCACTTCTGATTGGCCGATAATAGCGACATCGGATTGGTCCGTTCAGGAGAATCTGATTGGATATTAACGAGCCTCTCCCATTGGTTAATGGAGCTAGCACTCCCCGTGTTTTATTGGTTAAATAGTTAAGAGTTTGCCTATATAAAGGGGCCCATTGCGGCCATCGAGCTGAGCTGTTTTCATATGTAAATAAAGAGTTTGAAGTTCACTGTTCACCGGCTCATCTCCTCCTTTGAGCCCATGCACAGAACATAACAGGCAGCAAGTTGACTGCATCTTTATATGAACATCTTTATATTTTTTGCCAATACTAATTGGCAAATAATAATGAAATGTTTTATTACACCAAGTAACTGCAATGTATTATGTATATTTTGGATTCTGAGCTATTCTAATTAGCATACTTTATTTTTCATCTGAAAACAAAGTAAATTGATAACTCTCAATTACAATTTACCTGAGGATACAGCATAGCATTCTATATTTACCATGAAGGAAAGTGTTGCAAGGAATTTGATTTGTATTTCACATTTTTAACCCATACCAATTCATACCATGGGGCCTCCTTGGAAAAGACTGACCCACAGTGTCTCTGCCAGCAAAAATAGAGTTTGTGAGACCCATGCAGCCTCTTGCCAGTGAAAATGAAGCTTGTAAAGGCCATGCTGTTTTCACTGTCAGAGGGCTGCAGGAGGCCATCGCAGCCGAAAACAGAGCCAGGAAGGGCCACAAGCAGAGTGTTAGCAAAACAAACTACTAGCAAAAGTGACATTTGATCACATGAGTGACGTCAAGGTGCCATGCCCACCCTAGCCACATCCACCCCAGTCCCCCAAGGTCAAACACAACCCTGATGCAGCCCTCAATGCAATCAAGTTTGCAACCCCTGGTTTAGCAGCATTTTTTAATCAATAGTTTTAGATATGCTACCTCTGTTTGATTCTAATCTCCAGTTAATACTGTGGATCAAATTTATGAACGAACCACTGTAAATAATCCATGGGAAGTTTAAGAGATTGAGGCAGGGAAAGGGTTAGAAATTTTGTCAAACTCAAACATGGAAAAAGTTACAGTCTCTTCTCTTATCCACTTAGTCCTCATCTTTCTAAGTTTATAGAGGTCCTATTCATGTTCTAATTTTTAGATAGAGAGAAACACTTCATGTATATTAACTCTGCAAGAACATTCTGAATACCCACCTTGTTTAATTTTAGTTTTTTTTAAAAATTAGACAGGCTATCCACAAACGTTGTTTGATGTCTTAATATAACTAACACAGCTTTTTTGTAGGAATTTCATTAATTTGAAAATAGAAATTAATACTATAGTTAGCTAGCTATTGTACACAGGCACAGACATTCCATAACCAAATTAAAGCTGTTTTATTTCAATGTTCTTTCGGTCCCAGTTGAAAGTCTATTTTGGAAGCCTATCCTGGAATTTATGCTGAATTTTATCTTTGCTTCACTTTTATAGTTATGTCTTAAAATGTATTAAACCTTTATTATTATTACTTCTTTCTATTTGATGATTTATGCTACCAAGAGTCCTATGGGACCAGAGTGGGTTATCAGGACTGTAAAATAAAAGGGGAAAAATATAATTATAACAACTAGAGAATTTTCTTCTTTGGATCCCCTTTCTTGTTTTCCAGAAAAAAATAGAAGCTTTGAGGTATGTTGCTTATAACTATAATACTTCAGGGCTTAGACTATTTTTAAACACTATTTTTAATTTATAGATGATGTTAATACGATGAGGCAGTCGTTCTGTTTTTCATCACCCAATTCCAATGTTTAAATCAACTCTGCTCTTCTTTATTTTGTACATTTTTTATTGTTCTTGCCTTTTTCTGCATCTGTTCTGAAACAGACTTTGTTCTTTTCAGAAAATCTGTTCTTTTCAGACCCAATACACCTAATCATTTCTCTCTGCCCTTCCCTGAACTCCATTCAGTCATGCAATATCCTTCTGAGATGAGGTCAGCAGGATGCCACACTGTATTTCAGGTGAGAATGAACCATTGGCTTCTTTAGTAAAATTATGAGGATTTCAACATCCTGCTCCATCCTATTACATTTCAGTCAAGCTTCACATTACTTCAACAAGCAGTTCAATACACTAAGCTCACGTTTCTTTTTATTCCACTAATGTGGGATGATGTTATTGTAATTGACACTGAGTTTCATCTGCATTAAAGATGTTGAATGGCTACGATTAGGAAGAGCAAGCAGCTAGAAATTCCCCTTTTCAATAGAATTAATTTATCAGTCTGATGTTAAAGAGGAGAAAAAAAATTGTGAAGGACCATGTCGACAAATGTTTCTGAACTGAAACTCACAACATTTCTTACCCTATATAGCAGGGGTGGGCAAACTACGGCCCGTGGGCCACATCTGCCCCATTGGTCTGTCCAATCCGGCTTGCCCCTGAAAAAAAATCATATTGCCCTGCGCCGCGTGGCCCCCAAAGCTGGAAAACAGTGAGTAGCACTCTCGGGGCAGGAAAGAAAAGAAGAACTTTGCAAAGGCCTCGGCTGGGAGTTCGAAATCATCTTCGAGTGCGACCTCTCCAAAGGTGAGTCCCCGCCGATCTCCCTTTTTTTTCTGGGGCTTCCAGGCTTAAGCTTTGCAAAGGCAAAGTTTTCAGGTGGGAGCGTCTTTCGGCCAAGGAGCGGGAAGGGTTCCGCCCGGCAGGCGGGCGAGCTGCTTGGAACCACCTAAAGCTAGGCCGCTGCTGGTGGAGCCTTGCCCTGCCTTGGTGCCCCGTTTCCCGGCTCGGTGGTCCTGCTTGGGCAGCACTTTAAAAGCCTTCTCCCAGCACCCGAGCAACTTCCCAGCAACTTGTGGCTTCCTTTTTCCTCGCGGGTGCTCGCGCCTGGCCCCGAGCCACAAGGCGGAGGGGAAACCCAGAGCACCGCCAGGTCACCTCCTCCAAGCAGCCCACCTGCCGCCCACTGGGCAGAACCCTTCCCGTTCCTCAGTGGGAAGACGCTCCCGCCTGCAAACTTTGCCTGTGCAAAGTTTAAGCCTGGAAGCCCCGGAAACCCGAGCAACTTCCCAGCAACTTTCGGCTTCCTTTTAACTCGTGGGCACTTGCGCCTGGCCCTGAGCCGCGCGGCGGAGGAGAAGCCCGGCGGGCAGGCGGGCTGCTTGGAGGAGGCAACCCGGCAGTACTCCGGCAGCAGCAACAGGCAGTTCTGCCATGGCTCTGCTTAGGTGTCCGGCTGGGGCTGTCAGGAGTTGCTACCGCCGGCGCAGCTCCGCGCGGCTCCAGTCCCACATTGCCTTGGGAAGGAAAAGGTAAAACCAGGAGCCGCTGAGCCTGAGCCTCCGGTGCCGCTGCTGTCGTTGCAAAGCACTGCTGCGGCTCTTCCTTTTTGCCTTTCCCTTCCTGAGGTAACACGGGACTGGAGCCGTGCGGAGCCGCACCGGCGGTACCAACTCCTGACTCAGGGGGCCTCCGAGGGGAGGGGAAGGAGGAGAAGGGGGGGAAAGGTTGGGGGGGTGATTCCCAAAAAATCTTGTGCTGACCCGGCCCGTCTGTCAAATTTTAAAAGTCAATGCGGCCCCTGAGCCAAAAAGTTTGCCCACCCCTGCTATATAGTGTGGGAAGATGTGTTTAAATGTTTAAGAATTTTCTTAGGCTACTTCTGCTGACTGCAGGCTGACTGCAATTTGGCAGTTCAAATCTCACCAGGCTCAAGGTTGACTCAGACTTCCATCCTTCTGAAGTGGATAAAATAAGGGACCCAAATTGTTGGGGCAATATGCTGACTCTGAAAACTGCTTAGAGGGGCTTAAAACATGTAAAGTGGTCTATAAGTCTAAGTGCTTTTGCTATGACAAAGTGCTTTAAAAGAGTTAAAAAAAGAGCAAGTTACAAGATGAGGCCACACTACAAAGTTAACATTTTATTGTGTTTTAATACAGTTTTATAACCTGTAGTCTCCTGGTCTTTCCAGTGACCTTATTTTCCTTTTTAGCTATACCACATGATTTCCACTACATTTCTTGTATAATGTGACCTAATATCATTTGTCAAGAATAATAAAGTCTATTATGAAAAATTGTCACTAACGGGAAAAACTCAAAAATCACAAAAGTCATAAACATTAGACACTGTTGTCAGCATTAATGATCTCTCATTAAGTTAAGTAGAAAAGTTTATTGCACACACGAATGAACAACATGGGGAAAATAATTTGCATTGACACAGATGTAGTCAGCAATTTTTTATATCTTATTTCTCTCCCTTTTCATTAAGGGACATACAGAGCCACCATTTTTCCTTAATGGAAATGCCGATCAGATTTTTAATGGCAGTTTGGATATGTACGGTAAACTCAAAATGGGGAATTTTTATTATCTATCCAACAGAATCCAAATAATACATTGCAGAGTATTTTGCCAATGTTTTGTTTTTCTTAATAAGGCAATGCTCTTCTTAATAAACACAACCCAGAAGCAAAGTTAAATATATGCTTAAGTTTTCCTTGGATGATCATTTTCTTTATAAAAAAAAGATAAGATTATTTGCTGCTTTATTGCTAATTTTACTGTCGCTTCAGTGGTTTTCTGTATTAGGGATGTTTGGAGGATTAATGTCAAGTATGACACACATTCATCATTCATTTATGAGGAAACATATTCAAGTTATTAAAACGGTTTCCTTAAAAATATTTAACTATGTTGTCAAAAAGTTAAAACTCTATTGCCTTGGTAGCAGTTCAAATTAAACACAGAATCTGAGAATTATCCTTCTTCAGGAAGAATTTAATGAAATGAAGGAAAGTTTTCATGAACTTTAAAATGCAACCTCAGAAACAGTTTGTAATATGGCATGAGAATTTGCTAACACACCACTGTACTTTGAGGTTTCCTTTGACCATACTGCTGGGACATCAGAAGCAAGAGAAATAAAAATAATAAATATAATCCTCTTTCTCATCCCCTTTCCTGCTTTGTTTTATTATGACAAAAGATTACAACTCCTTCAATACCAATCATAAATTTATGCAAGTTATGGAAATGTGGTTTATTTTAACCAGGATTTGTTGAATGATTATCAACAACCCATTTCACACCTAACACTAAACTGTAAACTTTCCTTATAAGATGGACTATGGATTTCGTGATCACACAAAAGGAAGATTAAATTTGTAGCTGGTTGTATGAACCAAATTCAAACTCTGTTTTCAACAAGTGATTATACGAGTGAATCCTGAAAGGAACACCACAGTACAATTTGAACAGCTTCAGAAATATTACATTTTAAGCAGACTACAGAAAAGAAGTCTCCTTAAGTCTTTCCAAATACCGGTAGGATCTCGGTGGATTTCAGACAGGTTGACATATCCATCTTAAGATGTGTGGCTTCATGCTTTTTCCAAAAACTACTAACAGATGCCTGCCTGATTTCATGGTTGTTATATCCTTAGTGGTATTGAAATATTTTACCAACATGCCAAGCGTATCCAACTAATAAGTAAAAGTAAAGGTTTCCCCTGTCCAGTCAAGACTGACTCTAGTGATGTTATCTTCCAACTTAAATGGTACCTCTTTATCTACTTGCATTTTGCATGCTTTCAAATGGTTAGATGGGCAGGAGCTGGGTCAAATAACAGGAACTCACCTCATCAAGTTTTGAACCCGGGCTATCAAGCTCAGCATCTTTAACCACTGAGCCATTGGGTCTCCATCTGCTAAATGCTCATTCAGTTCTAGACCTATATTTATCTGCACCTGTTTTACTATATTAAACACTGTTTCTGCTATACATATTTTTCCAGAACTGGTGTGGTGGGGCCATAACAAAGGACTCTGACTATGATATACAACGTGCTCTAAATTATAAGAAGCCTTCTTCTTTTCTGTCAATTCCCAGTTTTTCAAATAAGATAAAATTAATAATATACATTGCCTTGAGGGAAAGGAAAATACATGCCTTGTTCCCGCATTATTCTTTCAGTTGGGTAAATTTGAAGTTTACTCAATTTTTGTATCTCATCTTCATCTTTCTGTTTTGGCTCTCACAGAACATTTGACAATAATTTGAAATGCAGTACAGCAGGGTGCTTTTGCACAAGTACTGGATGCTAATGATTATATGTCTGCATCATAAAATCTTTGTATTTGTACATAATCTGTGCATATGTTAAAATTCTGAAGCATAGCAAAGATCTACTTTTTCCCACCAACTGGGAAGCAATTCACTGGGGGCAATGCAACTGAGGAAAATGGTCTGATCTTAGAATACTTTTTCTAAAGTTGGAAGATCTTCCATGGCTTCAGGCCATCAGACTCAGCTCTATCTGTAAGTGATGATGAAGTATGGGAAGCAAAATCTAGTAAAACATTACTTGCATCCATCTTATAGACAGCTCTCCTTTCATCACAATGTGCAATGAAATGAGGGAGACTTAGGTAATGCCTCCCCATCTTCTTATTGCTCTATTGGCATGATGACTCTAAATCTTCAAAAAAAAAAAGATATACTATAAATATATTTTAAAGTTTTATGTTTTAAACCCTTAGACAAAATAAATTTTATCTCTCTTTGTTTCATCTCACTGCAGCTTCTTCATATCTAAAGTGTGTAAAATTCACTGAAACGTCTCTCTCAAATTACTTTAAAGTAGCTGTGAAGAAGAAGATATAAATCATGGATAAAATACCTGTGATGACGTGGGGCGTGGCACAAAGGCAACACAGACAGATAATCAGTAGGAGTCCCTTTATTAGCTCCAACATTGCCCCCCAGTGTCCTGGTTACCTTCTGGCTGGAGAAAAACTCTCCCAGGAACAGCCTTTGGCTGCACAGAATCAAGTCCAAAACGTGGTCAACAAAAACTGTAACTATAAGCCCAATCAAGGGAAAATGTGGTAATTAGTTTGGCAGGGCAGGAGCAGGAATTCGAAATATGAAGGCATAGCTATAACTCCACACAGCTGGGAGAATGCCAGGAACACAGATAACTAAAGTCAACACAAGATAAACTCATGTTTGCTCCCAGCAGTTGTGGCACTCAGCATTAAACTCTCTTCCCAGCTGTGGCTAATGATCAAGGTCCTTTCCTCCCCCATAAACCACACAACTCATGTTGCTCTCTTCTCCGTTCCTCCCTGCATGCCCTAGGATGAAGAGGGGGTGGGCTTGGGTCTTCCTCTAAACTCCCTCTCCCTTGTTCTACCTCTCCTCCACTCTGCCCAGCCGGAATTTGCCCGTTCCCATTTTCCTCCATAGCCAACGGAGCCATATTCTCACTCCCTGTCAGCTGTTCATCTTCCTCCTCAGATTCAGACTCCGACAGGGGCATGACAATACTGTGGATCAAACTTTTCCTATCTTGAGGCCTTCCAGATTTCACAATACTACAACTTGTACTAGCAAGGTACAAATTGGGAAATATGGAGCTAATTGTTTCAAACCCAATCAATTTCCTTTGTGGATCTTTAAATGATGCTCTAACAATATCTATGCAGATGCATGCTGTAAAGGTAGTTTCCAGGGAGCTGATATTCAGCATAGATTTAAGGCAATCTTCACCAACATGCAGAGTTTTGTGTCACAGGACAACGTATTTTGTATGCATTGTTTCTAGAATGACTGGCTGTCAGGCCAAACCCAGAGATGACAAAGTAAAAATCCAAGTTTAGTTCAGTTTATTATTTGTCTACCCCTAATAGAATTCTTTATACAATTCTTTATTAGCCAAGTGTGATTGGATACACAAGGAATTTGTCTCTTATACATAAGCTCTCAATATATATACAAACAACAAAGTGATCAGTCATAAGATACCAATACGAGAAGGTAGTAGGAAAGATAGAAGGTGAGAAAGATGAGAAGATGACAAAGTTAACAGCAATATAGTCTACTTACATGGGCATAAGAATGGACAGAATTTTGCCAAACTGATGCCATAACATTCTAATCTACTAGATCTACTGTAAAAGGTTCTAGGATGTGAACTATTTATTGTCCCTCATTGTTTCTCTGGGTGCACATCCCATTACATTGATCTCTATATTTAAAAAACAATGTCATTTTGGAAAAATATGTTGTTCAATTTATCCACGAACTATGTTACTGCTATTCCAAATTTTATTATCAAAGGACGAAAGGAGGATTTGCAGAGTAGATTCCAATTTTCATGTAGAATTTGAGGATTATCAAATTCAAAAGATTAGGGAAAGCTAGTATGTGAATTGTAGTTTCTACATCCCTGACTACTGCCATATTGTTCTGCTAATGGCTACTAATGACTACTGCCATATTGTTTGCTATTAGTATGGTATATGTTGTGCACATTATGTTGTTTGTTTTAATCTTATTAAATTGCAAAATTGATAATGAAGGATCATATATTTCAGGAAAACATTCCTGACTCCTAGTCCCAGGAAATACAATTTTGTACAAATTTTCTATATAACAAAATTTGTTTTAAAGATAAGAAAATTAAGCAAACCTTAGGGAGTTAAATTGTTTGTATTGTATTATATTGCTTACAAATTGATTATTTAATTTCTCTACTGACTTGTAATCAGAAATATTACTGAAGCAAAGTCGAAGAACACAAAGAATATTTAAGGCAAACATGCACTTATTGTTTGGTGATAAATACTCTACAGAGGTAAGAAGTGACAGCATCTCATGCTGAGAAACTTGAGTAGGACTTTGCACTGTGTTAATCTTATTAAATTGTGTTAATAAGAAACTGTGTTTCTTAAATTGTTACTGTTTCTTAAACTTAAATTTCAATTGAGAAAAAAAAAGATGAAGAGGTTTTCAAAGTGGCTTGTAAAATGTTCATCCTTTCAGCAAGTTTTTGAGGAATCTTGTTCCTCTCCTTACAAAATGTCCCTTTTCTTTATTTGCTTTGATGCATTATAACTTATGGTGTAAATACACAACAAATGAGAAAACAAAGAATATACTTATTCAATAATTCCAGGCAGGGGTGGGTTTTTACCAGTTCTGTCCACCTCTGTAGAACCGGTAGCTCTGAAGAGCAGCAGACATAGAACCGGTTCTATGTCTGCTGGTGTTTTTGCCCACCCACCCACCTGGGCTCTTACCTGATCTTTATTTCCTGATTTTTCAACTTCAGATGCGAACGAGGCACAGCTGCAGTTAAAAAAGCAGGAAAAGTGTGCTGTTTCAAAGGCTGCTTCTCTGCACGCAGCGTGCTGATGATGATTTACAGGCGTGCGGCTCCCAGCATGCAGGGAAGCTCGAAATCCCGAACCGGTAGTTAACCCTGTCGTATCCCACCCCTGATTCCAGGTCAATAGTGAGTTGGTATAGATACTTCTCACTGAGATTTATGGACAACTGTACTTGGGTAGCTAACTATTATTAGACGATTAAATAATACCTACCCTTAAAATTGGTTACAGAATCCCAAAAACTGATCTATGTGAAACCATTAATCTCTTTTACAAACTTTTGTACAAAGCTTGATAACTGTGCAATCTCAGTGTAAACATTCAGCAAATACATTCACACATGTACCTTTACTCATTCCCACATTTACATGTGAATAAAGCAAAAATAAGTTGACCATGATGAACTTATCTAAAAGATCTTGTATGTGAAAAAGATGTATACATTTGCTGTGAAGTTACATTCACTTTTGACAAGGGGAGATTAACATGGAACCTGTTAATAGGGGCATCGTGTGATTTAATAGCTTCCATATTGTGTTTTGAAAGTACAGGGCCTCCATTGTTTAATTGTTTATTTTAATTTATGATTTCATAAGCTTGTCATCTTCCAAAGAAATATGGCCCTTATCATGGTTTAATACATCTCCCATTAATCCCTGAATGACTTTTTGCTAGTGCTAAACAGGAAATCAGAGTATCATGTTAGGCACAAATATGCAATGAACAATATAAATCAACATATTGCTGTCTGTATTTTTCTTAATTTGAGACATACTTAATTTGTTTACTTCTAGCATTTTGGTTGCATTGCCATGAGGAACAAAACCAATTTTATGCTCTCGCATTTGTTAAAGATGATTAATCGAAACTGTTCAGAATGTTTCACGGATGTACAACAATAGAGCTGTACTCATTGAGCCTAGATTGTGTACAACTCTTCATAGGATCTCAGCCCTAAAAGGATACAGGTCCTGTATCATTATAATTACACTTAAGCCAGGATATAAATAAGAATGTCAATTAAAAATATTTCTTTGGTCTTTTTAGTTGTCAGCAGAATGGGAGGGGAGAAAGCAATGCATTCCTTAAAGGCTTCAGATAATCACTTTGGCAACCGAAGCTTCTGGCATGCAAAATTATTACTGGAGAGCATGACTGATGACTCTTGGCTATGGATGTGTCTCATTGGAGAATATACATCCAGGGGGTGGGGGGAAGAGCAAGGTCAAGGGTGAAATGAATGTCAGTGCAACTGGGAAATGCTGACATGTCAACTCCTAATAAATCAATCTTTTTCACTCTGCGGCTAGAGATTTATGATTTGAATGGGGGTGCATCTCGAAGTCCTGTTTCTAGAAAACTGCATTGCAAAATTATGAGAATAAAGTACAAATTTTAAGAGATATTGTTCTAATTCTAAATAGAGTTGGGAAGTATCAAATTGATAAATTCTTATGAACTTGTTTTTCCCTTTCATTGCTATGAATATTAATCTACATCATCCATCAAAATGAACAGAAGATCCCTTGCTGACAGAGTAACATTTTATAAATGTTCAAGTGTCATTTATATCTCTGGGTTGCAGATGTACAAATGATTAGAACAGCATAAAATGTGATCTAAGTACAGCATATAAAAATCTAATGAACCACATTTACATTATTAAGTTAAGATGGGAGCTTCTTTTTTTTTTACTTTTGGAAAAAAAGAACTCTAATAAAATGGCATTGTATAAGGTATTTACACTGACCGTTAAGTCATCTCCTGTCCACAAAACTATTGCTCAGTGAGTGAATACAGAGAAAATTATTGATTACTTTTAGATCCTCATTAAAAATATCACACATGGTCCATTCCTAAATTAGTTTTTTCTTACATGATAATTGATGACCTTCTCCTTTCAAATCACTATTGCTTGTAATAGGACCACATTGGATGATTGGCTCCATTATTCATCCCAAATCAGTTTCCACATCTACTTCCAGGCATCTGCAGTTTTCCAAATGAATTTCCTTTTAGTTAAGTTTTAATATCCATCATTTGTTCAATAAACCTTGTTTTAACGCTCCACATGTGACTAGTTTTCAACACAATCCATAATAAAACTTGGTCACATGAGAAGAACAACCAAATAACAGTCAGAATCTCTTCTTGCCTGGTAGATTAAATTATTAAGCAATTTCTCTCCACCAGTGAAATTGATAAATCAGATGGATATACATTTTCATGTTATTTTATTTCATTTTTTATTTCATTTTAATGCTGAAATATCTTTTCTAAATCAGCCACAATTTTGAACATACAGTGCGAATGCCATCCAAGCCGCTTCCCCATCAAATCCAAAGGTATTCCCTTCATTTAAACCCAGATATATAATTGGCCCTGTAGGCCATAAATACAGGCTTCCCATCTATTGTGAATGAATAAATGTGTTAATAAAGTTATCAAGAGTCTTGTGCAGGGTTCTGGCCCTGCACTTCTGATTGGCCGTTAAATGGCGACATCAGATTGGTCCATTCAGGTGAATCTGATTGGCCATTAACGAGCCTCTCCCATTAGTTAACAGAGCTAGCGCTCCTGAGTTTTCATTGGTTGAATATATAGTAAGTTGCCTATACAAGGAGGGCCATTACAGCCATTGAGCTGAGCTGTCACACCATGTTAATAAAGAGTTCTGAAGTTCACTGTTTCACCGGCTCGTCTCCATTCTTCGCGCCCACGCTCAGAACATAACACTGGTGATGAGGATGGGATGTGGAGACGTCAGAGCTGACTGAACAACGAAGAACGATATCCGAGCACATGGCTGAAATGCACAACGGCGGAACCATGTCCAGCGGCTTCATACCACCCGCTCCATTTGACCCAGCACAAGAAGACTGGGACTCTTATATGGATCGTTTCCAAATGTTCTTGGAAACCAACAATTTGAAGGATGCCACTGCTGGAAAGAAATGGGCGGTATTCTTAACGAATTGTGGGCCGACCGTATTCAAGATGGCCAAGGCACTAGCGAAACCGGCAGAAGTGAAGTCTATGGACTGGGACATCCTCGAACCTCTACTGAGGGCCCACTACACACCGGTCGTTCCAACGCTCGTCAGAAGGCATGAATTTTATCAAAGAAGCCAACAGAAGGGCGAAAGTGTTGCTGATTTCATAGCGGATCTCTGGAATCTGGGAGGCCTATGTGGGTTTGCCGATCTCGAAGAAGCTTTAAGAGGCAGAATAGTTCTGGGATTGGATGCACCACACATCCAAAGCAAGTTGATGGCGAAAGGTGACATCAGCCTTGCCAATGCTATTGCTGAAGCTACTGCAGCAGAAGCAACCAGGAAGTCGGCTGCCCAAATGCGCCACAACCGCGCTCCAGTTCACCAACCAACCTGCGAAATTTCACCCAAGTCAGAAGGGCAGCTTATAACGGCCCACCATGAGGACCTCTCTTCATCGTCAGACAGCGACGAAGAAGAGGTCCATCGACTGAGGTCCAAGCGGGACCAACGCCAGAAATTTCAATACCAATGCGCTGGTTGTGGGGCAAGCCACCCCCGATCAGAATGCAAATTCCTCGACGCGCTCTGCCATGTGTACGGGAAACGAGGCCATATCGGACGGGTCTGTAGAAGCCAAATAGGACCCAGCCAGCCCTCGAGGGGGGCTAACTATCGCCAAACGACAGGAAGCCGTCCTGTAAGGCGAGAACCAGTGAACCACTCCTACAGAAACAAAACCATAAACCGCCCCACGAAGCGAGAAGAGGCTCACCAAACTATCACGATCGGTCACGCCTCCTCTCTGGATGTCAAGAAGATCCGAGTGAAAGTGGCCATCAAAAACCAGCCCTGCCTGATGGAAGTCGACTCAGCATCGTCTCTCTCGATGGTTTCCTGGAAGACCCTCAAGCAACTCATCCCTACCGTCCGGCGACAAGATCTCCAATTCCAAAAACTCATACTCAAAGACTATCAAGGGAATCGGATTCCAGTCGTAGGATCCAGTCGAGTTCGGGTATCGTTCAAGAACCGTTCAGCATTCCTACCCCTGACTGTGATCGACAAGGACCGTCCTAGCCTGTTAGGCCTACAATGGTTCACTCCGCTTGGAATTGAGGTGGCAGGCATTCATCGAATCGGGAGCAGCAACTGGGAAGAGGACCTTGTCCAAGAATTCAAGGACATCTTTGCAAAAAAACTAGGCGAGTACAAGGGGACACCGATATCATTTAACCTCAATCCCAAAATAGCTCCCATCCGCCTTAAGCCTCGTCGAGTTCCATTTGCCCTTAAACCAAAAATTGATGAGCAGGTTGATAAATTGATAGCCCAGGGTGTGTTAGAACCAACCGATCACTCTCCCTGGGAGACCCCAATCGTTACACCCATTAAGCCGGATGGATCGATAAGAATTTGTGGGGACTACCGAGCCACCCTGAACCATGCCCTTCAACAAAACGCATATCCGGTGATGCAGCACCTCCTCCATTCCCTGGGGGGCGGAAAAGTCTTCACTAAACTAGACTTAGCCCAGGCATACTAACAACTGCCAGTAGACAAAAAAACGGCAGAGGCACAGACAATCGTTATGCACTGAGGTGCCTTTAAATGTACCCGACTCTAATTTGGAGTGAGCGTAGCCCCGGGAATCTTTCAAAGTTTGATGGAAAGACTATTACAGGGAATAAAAGGCGTTCCATACTTTGATGATGCGTTAATCGCTGCACCTACCCCGAAAATTTTACGAGATCACCTGAGGTTGGTTCTCCAGAGATTCAAAGACGCAGGGCTTAAAGTTAAGAAAAACAAGTGTAAACTGTGCACTGATCGTGTCGAATTTTTAGGATATTTAATTGACAGTAATGGCATTCACCCTACCGATAGCAAATTGAGGGCAATCAAGAACGCCCCAAAACCCCGAAATAAAGCCAACCTTCAGGTGTTTCTAGGCCTTATCAATGTTTATAAGATTTTCCTGCCGCACAAAGCAACCGTAGCCAAACCCCTACATCGTTTATTGGAC
The DNA here is from genome assembly GCA_004319985.1 of Emydocephalus ijimae. Lineage (NCBI taxonomy): Eukaryota > Metazoa > Chordata > Lepidosauria > Squamata > Elapidae > Emydocephalus > Emydocephalus ijimae. The sequence goes on from BHEV01003163.1 coordinate 16,522, forward strand.
AAAAAAGCAATCTGGGTATGGGGACATAGAGAAGAGCAGGCATTTCAAAATGTAAAAAAATTATTGACTTCTGACGCTGTACTAATGCAGTACAATGAGACTTTGCCATTAACGATCACGTGTGATGCATCGCCTTTCGGAGTGGGCGCCATTTTGAGCCACGTTTTTGCCAAATGGTAGCGAAGCCCCTGTTGCATATTTCTCAAAGCCTCTTTCAAAAGCAGAACGCAATTACAGTCAGATTGATAAAGAAGCCCTTGCTATTGTGTCTGCTGTCAAGAGATTTCATGAGTACGTGTACGGCCGAGCCTTTACTGTAGTGATTGACCACAAACCTTTGCTGAGAATAATAGCGGGAGATAAGCCAACCCCCTATATATTATTTCCTAGAATGACTCGCTGGTAAGAATTCTTGGCTGCCTATAATTATCGGCTACAACACCGCCCGGGGAAGGCCATTCCCCACGCCGACGCATTGAGTCGAGCACCGCTTCCAGAGACCATTGATGACCCCATGCCTACAGTGACAATGTTGCAGATCGAGACACTTTGAACACCGCCATTAATAGCCCGAGATATCGCGATGGAAATGAAACGCGACCCCACCTTAGCACGAGTCCTCAGTTGGGTCGAGCGTGGATGGCCATTGGACCAGATACCTGATGACTATGCCCCATTCAAGAGTCGACAAACAGAATTGTTTTCACAGAAGGACTGCATTATCTGGGAAGATAGAGTCATTGTCCCAGAGCGACTACAACGAGCGGTACTAAGAACCTTGCATGATGGCCACCCCGGCATCGTGCGCATGAAAGCCCTTGCACATAGCTACGCATGGTGGACGGGCATCGACAAGCAAATTGAGACATGGGTCAAAGCTTGTCACAAATGCCAGGAAGTAAGCAACGCCCCACCAAAAGCAACCCCAACCGAATGGGAAACACCGCAGGGACCCTGGTCCCGTATTCATCTGGACTTTGCGGGACCTACCAAAGGCCACACATTCTTGTTGACAGTGGATGCCTACTCGAACTGGCTCGAAATCCATGAAATGAGGAATGCAACAACCGAAGCAGTCATCAAAAAACTAGACAGACTATTTACAACCCATGGATTACCAGACGTTCTGGTATCCGATAACGGACCCCAATTTACCGCGTTGTCCTTTGAACAGTACCTGGTGGACCGCGGTATTCGCCATGCACTGACTTCACCTACGCATCCTGCGGCCAACGGAAGGGCCGAGCGCATGGTACAATTCGTCAAGAAAACATGACGCAAAATGGACTATGACAATATCGAAGAAAAAATAAACCGGATACTCCTTTTGCAGCATATCACTCCACACAGCGTCACCAACAAAACTCCCTCCAAATTGCTAATGGGGCGGAAGCTCTGCTCCCACCTCGACCGACTGCACCTGTCGTACGAACCTGAGAAACCACACGGATCCAGCGGGCGATGCCGTACCTTCCAGGTAGGTGATTTGGTATTCGCTAAGAACTTGTTGGGCGATCCGTTATGGGTCGAGGAGACTGTGGTCCAAGTAACCGGCCCTAGATCGTACCTTGTAGAATGTCACGATAACAGACTATGGAAGCGCCACATTGATCAGCTACGATCAAGGCTGCAGTCAGGAATCTCCGAGTCCCCTGATGACCAAACTGAGGGGGGAGGAGATACGGAGGAAAATGAACTTGAAATAACAGAAAATTTTAATGATAGAAACAACAGCGGAACGGAAACAAGTGCAGAGGAATCAGGGATGGGAGTGAGCTCGCCTCATGGTGATACCAAGGATGTTGGTGACAATGAGAATTCGAGAGTCAGAGTTAGAGGCACCCCTTTCACCAGACAACGTCCTACCTCAACAAGATTGCAGCCAAATACCGGGTGCACAACGAAAGTCAAATAGACTAACAAAACAACCGTCCTACCTCAAGGACTATGTAACCGCACCCCGTAAACGGAACCCGGGGGGAAGGGGTGTTGTGAATGAATAAATGTGTTAATAAAGTTATCAAGAGCTTGAAGTCTTGTGCAGGGTTCTGGCCCTGCACTTCTGATTGGCCGTTAAATGGCGACATCGGATTGGTCCGTTCAGGTGAATCTGATTGGCCATTAATGAGCCTCTCCCATTGGTTAACGGAGCTAGCGCTCCCGAGTTTTCATTGGTTGAATTTAGTAAGTTGCCTATTTAAGGAGGACCATTACAGCCATTGAGCTGAGCTGTCACACCATGTTAATAAAGAGTTGTGAAGTTCACTGTTTCACCGGCTCATCTCCATTCTTCACGCCCACACTCAGAACATAACACCATCCACCCATTTGAATTCTGACCCAGCTACAGAGATGCAATAAATAAGAAAAATGATTCAGGCGGGTCATAGCGTGGTCTCCAAGCACTGAAAGCCACTGTGATGGTTCATATTTCACTTCTAATGCTAGACATCTGTTAACAAACTTGTAAGCTGCTGCTGATGAATCAAATATCATGAATCAAGGGATTAAAGTTCACTTTATTGTTTGTTTGGGGAAAAAAGCCTCCAGAGAGAGAAAGCCTGAACACAATTCAGTCAAATTTAACATTTACCCTCACAGCTGTCATATAGCATAAAAGAACTGCACAGAGTACTATATAGCTAGATCTCACTGAAATAAGGCACTCTTAAAGCTCCCTTTAGAAAACTCAGCATATATATTGCTTTTTTTCTAATATGTACTGCTTGTTAGAAAATGTTGTGGTGTGCATTACTTTGCAGCCAGCAATTGGGAGAAAATGGGAGGGGAGACTCCTTTGGTCTGTCTCAAACTCTCTTCCAGAAGGGATGGAAAAGTTGGTTTCTTGTTTTAGCTGACAAAGAAGCACAAATGCTCTTTAGCTTGCACTGCAGTGAACTTTCTGGGCATTTAGATGTAAATGTATCAAGGGCATTATTTCTGATCAATCCATTGGTTTCTAACAGACCTTTCCAGCCTTATAGCCAATTTTATTTTAAGCACAGAATTGCCAGAGACTGAATCTGAGGTCTATGGATAGAAAAAAAAAATGAAAGGAGAATTAATAATGGCCCCAACTAAGGAATCAGACCCATTTTTAAAGATTAGGCAGCAGTGCTGCCTTTGTCCCAACAGCTTTTGTTACCTGGGATTTGGACTAAAAGAAGGTTGGACTAGAAAACTTCAAAGGTCCCTTCCAACTCTGTTATTCTGTTCTGTTTCGTTCTGTTCTATCCTATCCTGCAGGTGAAACTTGAAAAAATAGAATATCGTGCAAAAGTTCATGTATTTCAGTATGCAACTTAAAAGGTGAAACTAATATATGAGATAGACTCATGACATGCAAAGCAAGATGGTTCAAGCACTGATTTGTCATAATTGTGATGATTATGGCTTACAGCTCATGAAAACCCCAAATCCACAATCTCAGGAAATTAGAATATTACATGCAATCAATAAAACAAGGATTGTACATAGAACAATATTGGACCTCTGAAAAGTATAAGCATGCATATGTACTCAATACTTGGTCTGGGCCCCTTTTGCAGCAATTACTCCCTCAATGCGGCATGGCATGGAAGCTATCAGCCTATGGCACTGCTGAGGTGTTATGGAAGACCAGGATGCTTCAATAGCGGCCTTCAGCTCTTCTTGTTTGGTCTCATATCTCTCATCTTTCTCTTGGCAATGCCCGATAGATTCTCTATGGGGTTCAGGTCAGGTGAGTTTTCTGGCCAATCAAGCACAGTAATCCCATGGTCATTGAACCAGGTTTTGGTGCTTTCGGCAGTGTGGGCAGGCACCAAGTCCTGCTGGAAAATGAAGTCAGCATCCCCATAAAGCTCATCTGCGGAAGGAAGCATGAAGTGCTCCAAAATCTCCTGGTAGATGTCTGCGTTGACCCTGGATTTTATGAAGCACAGTGGACCAACACCAGCAGATGACATGGCTCCCCAAATCAACACAGACTGTGGAAACTTCACACTGGACCTCAAGCATCTTGCAGTGTGTGCCTCTCCATTCTTCCTCCAGACTCTGGGTCCTTGGTTTCCAAATGAGATGCAAAAGTTGCTCTCATCAGAAAAGAGGACTTTGGACCACTGAGCAACAGACCAGTTCTGTTTTTCTTTATCACAGGTAAGGCGCTTGTGATGTTGTTTGTTGTTCAGGAGCGGCTTGACAAGAGGAATACAACATTTGAAGCCCATGTCCAGGATCCATCTGTGTGTGGTGGCTCTTGATGCACTGACTCCAGCCTCAGTCCACTCCTTGTGAAAGTCCCCAACACTTTTAAATGGCCTTTTCCTGACAATCCTCTCCAGGTTGCGGTCATCCCTGCTGCTTGTGCATCTTTTTCTTCCACACTTCTCCCTTCCACATAACTTTCTATTAATGTGCTTTGATACAGCACTTTGGGAACTTCCCACTTCTTTTGCAATTACCTTTTGAGGCTTTCCCTCCTGATGGAGGGTGTCAGTGATGGTTTTCTGCACAACTGTCAGGTCAGCAGTCTTTCCCATGATTGTGATTCCTACTGAACCAGACTGAGAAACTATTTAAAGGCTCAGGAACCCTTTGCAGCCGTTATGGCTTAATTAGCTGATTAGAGTGGGACACTTTGTGCCTAGAATATTGAACCTTTTCACAATCTTCTAATTTTCTGAGATTGTGGCTTTGGGGTTTTCATGAGCTGTAAACCATAATCATCTCAATTATGACACATCATGGCTTGAACTATCTTGCTTTGCATGTAATGAGTCTATCTCATATATTAGTTTCACCTTTTAAGTTGCATTACTGGAATAAATGAACTTTTGCATGATATTCTAATTTTTTGAGTTTCACCTGTATATAGAGAGACATACTTTTGATTGAATGTCCCTTTTTGGAGCCATCCGTGTGTGAATATTGACATTTCAACCATCGTAATGCTTTTAAATGTTAAATATTTTGAAACTATGGCAAATAAAAAGCCTTGATTCTATAATACAAATCAACACTTTCAAACAAAATGCTGGTCATATTAAGCCTTTTAGCTAAAGGTTAGAAACTGACTAGATTTTCAAAATAAGGATACACTTTATTAATTGTTAAATGTCATATATCAAAGTATATATAAAATAAACAAAAAAAAGAAATACCCGTGCTCAGAATCCATATATTGGCAATGCTTATGGACACCTTCTCTTGGAACAAATGAAAGAACTAAAGACTACTTCTTCTCTTCCTTCTTCTCTTTCCTCCTCCTCCTCCTCCTCCTGCTCCTCCTCCTCCTCCTCCTCCTCCTCCTCCTCCTCCTCCTCCTCCTCCTCCTCCCTTCCTCCCCCTTCTCTCTCTCTCTCTCACACACACACACTCACAAACCCCACACACAAATACACATCCACAAAGATTAAAATTCTCTCAATCTATCCCTTTCAATGCAAAGGATGTGGGAATTCCAGAGCTACAGAAAAGTGGGAAATGAACATTCACAAATCTCTGACTCTTTAGGATATGATCTGACTGTTCAGATGTAATGGGGATCCCAACTTGAGGCTACGGCATCTGCCTGAAATTTGCTATGTGAGTATTTAACGGGCACAATGGTGAGATAAAAAGGAAAGCTAAAACCTGGAAGTGTTCTATATATATTTTTTTAAATAAGTTTTATTTTCAAAACACACAATACATAAATACACATAAACACAAAACATAAAAACATAA
>BHEV01003165.1:0-33252 GCA_004319985.1 Emydocephalus ijimae
TGGCTTCTTCAATTAATCTGCCAGTAATGTCAGTTAATGTGAGGTTATCTTTTGGCAGAACCTCAAGTGAAGTTACATAGTTATCATAGCTAATATCTAAAGAAGATAAAATTATATAAACTTGGTGTAGTTCTGGGAAGATAAGTTCTTTTTCATGCAGTTCCTGAAAAATACTCTTCATTATGTTTATATGACTCAGCATATCTCCATTCTTTTGAAGATGCGTTCTGAACAGTTTCCATGTAAGATTTATATGTGCTCCTACACTGTCTCAAACATAAATCTTCTTTAAATTCTCCCAACATTTTGCAGCTGTTTCTTCTCCTCGAATATGTACAAGCTGCTCATCACTGAGTGTCAGTCCTATTATACAGAGAGCTTGCTCATTCTTCAGTTGATATTCTTGTATTTTCTGGGCATCATCCTCATTCTCCGGATCCCATGCATCTACTTCTGGTGGGTTTTGAATTATACTCCACAAACCTTCTCTGCGTAGAAGTAGGCTACATTTCATAGACCATGAAACATAGTTTGTTCCATCCAGCTTGGATATTAGAGACAAACTTTGTAAATTGACTTGTGCCATCTTTATCTGGATATTAAACTATAATTAATAAAACACAGCTATCTGTTTACAGTATTGTGTAACTACACAAACTCTCACTTTAATCTAAGCCTGTTATATCCTGGTTAGTCTGACTGTGCACCTGGGCCCATAACCAGTGTTTGGGATACACACCCTAGCAGAACGTGCAACGGCAGTCTAGCAGGTAGGCAAATGATGTGAGATAAACACAGTTGTAGTTTACACTCAGTAAGACAGATACACTGTGCCAGTTAAATAGTTTTTTATTCCAGCAAGAGTTATAACATAGTCAAAACAGTCCATATGTCATAAACTAGTTCAGTCCATCCAGGGGTTAATCAGTTGCAAAGTCCAGTGTTGAAAATAGAGGTCAGTAAACTTACAAATAATCAGTCGAGCAATATATCTCTTTTGCAGTCAGAGATATGAAGAAAATCAAACCCCTTTTCTTCTCTCAGCAACAGCAGGGAAACACACAGTTATCACCATCAATCCAACATTGTCAGCTACTACAGTTAAAGCCAGCTAACAGTGAGCTCTCTTGCTCCTTCTTATGGTGATTTTACAACCGCACCCAAAATACATGTTTTGCAGTTAAAGTGATACACACACTTAAACTCACTAACATAGTTTATATATTATGTTTTTACCCGAACTAAGTTAGGTAACCAATGTTATCCCTAACAAGGGGGTTTTTTTATTATCTTTTCCTAGGACTTAGGAAATGTTTCAGCTGTTCTTGCTCATGTAAAGTTATCTATTTTCCTCAAGGGAGTAATCAGGGAATTATTCCCCTAACTCTCTGTCATACCTTTTGAGATACCATAGGTTAATGGCTTAGATATTAAACATTACATAAACATTAGCCAGTTTGTTTCAGTGGTTAAGGCACCAACCTAGAATGCAAGAGATCATGAGTTCAAATCCTGCCTTAGCCATGAAAGCAAGCTGGGTGACTTTAGCCCAGTCACTCTCTCTTAATCCAATCCACTCTCAGGAAAAAATATTTTGTGGAAAAAATAGGAGAAGAAAGATGGATATGCTTGTTGCCTTGAGTTATTTATAAAAATAATAAAGGTGAGATACAAATTAATTAAACAAAATAAATGTGCCAGTAAGAAAATAAGTAACTAAGTCTCATGAAAAATTCTGAAAACCCTCTGATAGGAAGAACAGCAACCCCTGAAAAATAGTACAGTCAGAAAGATACAGTGATTGTATAATATTGAATGGTATTGAGAGACCAAAAAAAACTAGCATGATTTTGGGGGAATCCAGTTGTCAGCTTTGGTCAACCATTAACACAGCCAAAGAAGACTCAAGCTTATACAATTCAAATCAGCATAGGGAAAATTAAGCAGGTTTATGAAACTGGAGATTCCAATTATAAAATTTACAGAATTGGAATCTTCATATGTCATGAAAATGATTTGAAAACAGAGATTCTCAGGATACTTCATTGAAACTTGCAGCCAAGTAGCCTACTGTATCTACCAATCTAACTGCAATCCTCCAATTGTATACTTTTGGCACTTCCAAAAAGAAAATAGAAGTAGCTACCGTATTTACAAAAAGCAGTTTTGCATTTCTTCCTGGGAACATCCAAGCAAAAAGAAGAAAATTGTCTCATGCTCAAGCCTCAAGCAGGCATCATATTCAAAACATCAGGAGAAAAGGAGTGGGTAGAAAAGGAAATATATACTGTTAGCTTGAAAACATTTTCTTTATCCTAAATCAGTTTGTTTCACATATATCATTTCTCATACACCATTGCTCACTTAAACCAAAGTGAACCTAAATTTCTTGTTACGTGAAAACACAAAGCAGTGGCTATCTTCTTTATTTTACTATACAGATTCCTGCATTTTGTTTATATATTTGCTATGTTTACAACATATGTAATCTGGTTATCAAATTATCCACTTTTTTGAGTCACAACAAACAAGCTGGTTTCATATAGTACCTGCTAAATCACACACAAAAAAGCCCTAATCAAATTTAACACAAATGAAGCTTGGCATGTTGTGCAAATACATCGGCTGGGAATTTAGTTGACTTGGTTAAATATGCTATGTGTCCTTTTGAGAAAATTCTTCCACATTCTTAGTACCAATAGATGAACTACCGCGAGATATGGTGTTGGTTACCAACTTGGCTTTCTTCAAAAAAGAATAGGATAAATCCATAGAAGTCATGTGGATTAACGACTGTTAGCCTGGATGACAACATGATTGCATCTGAAGCCCATTTGTTGAGAAACTAATGGGCTTCTTTGTGCAGTTGGTTGGCCACTGTGAGAATAGACTGCTGGACTAGATGGCCAAGTTCTACTCCAGCAGGGCATCACTTATGCCCTTCCTTCCTTCCTTCGTTTCCCTTCCCTTCCTCTCCTTTGGAAGATTACAACATGTTACTAATTGCGTGCAAAAAAGCAACATAAGAGCTACATGCGATGCATTTATGCATTATAGAGTTTAGTTATTTTGAATTATCATTATATTATGGATTAATATACTGTAGGTTAAGAGTGTAGTACAGATAGAGTAATGTATGGAATAATTTAAAAAGTCAAGGCCTAATAAATCTTCACTAGCTATTTGGATCTGCAAATAATCATGTTTCTTGTTTAATTTTTGCCAGACTCTATATCTCAGTTATGGGAGCTCACTAATTTGGTCTGGCCTTGATCCCTAAGTGGCAATATAATGCTGTCTCATTGTGAACATGAAATATTCTGCATTTGTAAGGTAAACCACAAATTTCCCAACCTTAAACAGCAGAGTTCTGAGACTCATCTAGATGCAACCTCCTAAAAATGCAATGTGCATTATACTAAGGGGGGGGAATCAGCAAGTTTGGTTGCACTTTCCTTGCCTACAAACTATACAAAGCCCAACCCAGTTGTGTCTGTGAAGTGAATGGGAATTCATGCTGCCAAGTAAAAAATACATGCAACAAAGATGGCCAAAGATAGAGGAAAGTTGTAATGTTTTCCAAACATTACCACAGAACTGCTATACCACTTCAAACATCTTCCCTCTATTTCCTTTCCATTAATTTTAGCTCAAATTTCTCTCATTATCCCACCATTCTAAAATAGTTTATATTAAACTTTGTAAATCTGAGACTATTCACCTGGTTCACACATTCCAGCATCACTTAGCCAATGAAGTTATATATCTGATGTCATTATTATTATGACATCAGAAAAATGATGACATGATAATACTGAAAGAAGCTATAAATCTGAAATGAACAAATGGCTCTAGCAATTATTTTCTGGGAACTAGTTATTCCAGTGTTCTGGAAAGAAACTCAAAGTTTCAACAATGTCTATGGAAATAACATACTTTCCATACATATTGGGCATTATATCAAATATGAATTATGCTTAAGTCCTAGCTTAGTATACAGAATCATAGTTTGAGGCTCTGTCATCTGAAATCACATAATCATAGTGTTGAAACAAACTTTCAGGTATTCTAGTACTGCTTCTTGTCCACAGCAAATCTCAAGTAATGGAAGAGGCAGTTTCACAAACTGTCCAAATAGCCAAAAGATTCTTCCTTATTTTCAGTTTGGCAAAGCTTCCACTCATTGGTTCTAGTCCTATCCTTGAGCACTATGGAGAATAAATCGTCTTCCATGTCACAGCTCTTCAAAAACGGAAGGCCACTATCATGTCATCCCTTTTTCTTCCTTTTTTTAAAGCTATATGTGCCCGTTTCTTTAACTGTTCCTCGTAATCTTTGCTGCTATTTTCTGCCCTCTTTCCACCTCTTCTTGAACTGTGAAAACTGGAACTGGATGAATCTGTGCAGCATAGAACTATTACGTCTCAACTGTGCAGCATAGAACTATTACATCTCTATTGGTAAAGATTGCATTGCCTAGTTTTACACCTGCAGCATGTTACTGTTCAATCAGGACACTAAATCCTTATCATAAGTACGGCTGCTAAGCCAAATGTGCCATTTTCATGCCATGTGCATCTGACTTTTCTTACTTTACATTTTTCTCTACTGATCTGCATATTGTAGAATAGGGCCCAATGTTAAAGTCTATCAAGACTCTTTTGAAACTTGAGTCTATCTTCTGAAGTTGTAGAGTCCCCCAAGTTTGGTGTTGCCTGCAAATTCTGTGAGTATCCTCCCATCCAAGTCATTTATGAAAATCTTAGGATACTGGGCCCAGGACAAAGCCTCAAAAAACTCCACCGCATAACCCCTTGTAAATATTAATGATCAAACGTTGGCTACAGATGTTCAACTAATTGTCCCATTTTACCCAGAAGGAGGTTATGGCCAGTTTTATCAAATGTCTTATCAAAGTCAAAGCACACTATATCCACAGAATTCCTTTGGACTACTAATTTACTAATTGTTCTCCCCAAAAACAGTAACATTCGTCTGGCATGACCTGTTTTTAACAATCCTGTGCTGGCTTTTATTAATTACCTTGTTCCTTTCTTAAATGCTTACAATTTCCAGACCAATGTCTTTCACTATTACACCAAACTCTCTCTCTATTAAAAACATGGTGTGTGGGAAATTTTGTCATCACCTTCCTCTTTAAAATATAACACGCTTTTCATTTAAAATTGTGTACCTCTACAATACAGGAAAATGAGATGATATTTTCTCAATGGTGCAAAGCCAAGCCCCTCTTGAATTTCGATTCTACGGATTACTTCACATATAACAGATCCATAAGTTTTCCTTTTGCACACTGGCAAAAAGTGTGCAAATGATCTACTTTCCCATCTTCTTTCACTCCATAACATGACAACTGCCAAGTACTTGAATTTTGATCTCATGATTGCAAGGAGGCTCTGACAATCATAAGTGCAAAGACCAGTTGCAAGTTGCTTTTTTCAGTGCAGTCATAACTTCAAGCAATCACTAAATGAATGGTCATAAGTCAAGGACTTCCCTTCCTGAATTTTGTTCAGATTAGAAACCAAGCATGCTATTGGCCAGAAAGATTTACCTGTCTTTCATCTTTTTATACACATATTATAGCTCAATACCTGTGCTTCGCTACAGGTATGTGGCGAACTATGTGGCTGGGCTTAGTTTTGGGGGGAGGAAAATTAGGGGAAAAAATTCTGCCTCTGCCTACCAGCATCCATCGGTATTCATCTGGCTAGCATCAGTGTGTAAGAGAGTTGAAGGCTGTTTGGAAAGTGAAACAGTATTTGCTGTGTGAGCAAGAAGGAGACAGCAAGGAGCGTGTGCATGGCTTAGCTCAACTGTTCTGTACTAAAGCTGCTTGGGGCTGTGAAACTAAAACAGAAACTGAAATTCCTCTCCTCTGCTTGTGTTTTGCATTTGGAACAGATTTCTTTTCAGGTGGGGAGGGGGAGTAGAACTCCTTAGCATCAGAGCGTGTTAATAATAATACACAAAATATTAATGCTCTCAGGATTATTTTGAAAAATCCTTTCTTAGTGAGCACCTAGAAACCAAGAGCACACATGCCAAATTTCAAGCTTGTAGGCTTTACGGTTCTGGAGATTTTGTGATGATGTGTGAGTGGTATTTGGCTTTTATAGAGAGAGAGATTAGAATACTTCATTTGGCCAACAGTGATTAGACATGCAAGGAATTTGTCTTCAGTGCAGAAGCTCTCAGTATGCATGCAAAGCAACAGAATAATGATGATGATTATAATTATAATAATAAGGGGAGTGAGAAGGATAAATAGTAATGCTACAGCCATACTACTTGAGTAAATACCTACAGACAGCACTGCAAAAATAAGGTGTTTAGCAGAATGAGGGCCTTGGAGGGGGACTGTCATGTGTCTAATTGTTTTGGCCCACAAAGCCCTATAGCACTGTCCCAAAGGGGGAGTTTAAATAGTTTATGTCCAGGATGTGAGGTGTCTGCAGATAACTTATCAGTCCTCCTTCAATATACAGATCTTCTATGGAAGGAATAGACAATTTCATAAACAAGCCCTGTAGGATCTAAGAAAGTATATCCTTTTGCTAACTAAAACACCCTAAAAAAACTTGTTCTAAGAGAAAGCATACGTCAAGATAAATATCTGGCAATAACTCCCTTGTTAACTTTCTGCAAACAACCTTTTGATAGTTTATCAATAAACCGATGGAAAATCTACTAAGAAACCTGAATCATAAGAAATCACTGCTAAAATACATACACACAGAGATACACTTTGAACCATCCAAAGTCACTTTCGAAAAAAGCAGTGTCAAATTGCATAAAATAAATAAATACACACCTAATGTCAGTGGAACCTCACTACCATGTCCATTAACAATCCAAGGCTTTGCCTGAGAAAAAGCTTGTCTACCCAATTTAAAAGAGAGCTTAAAGTCAATTACTCCAAAACACAATGTCCACGTCTCGGTCAGCCGTTCACCCAGTAGGCTTTGTGCCAAATGCACTATACAGCTGCTAGGCAACTCTGGAAAACTCAGCTAATGCCATTAAAGCAATGAACAAAAATCATTAGGCTTCACCAAAGCCTGCTCAGCACTACAGATTGCTAAAGTTTGTACAAGCTGGGTGGCAAGAGAAGATTGCCATCCAAGTCCTTGACCAGATATTATATTTTAAAAGGATTCTGTAGAAAGAAATACTGCCACAATATCAACATTACAGGATTACAACAATATTGTGCATCCTTAAATTGATTTGCTCCACTTGTGAAGACAGCGCTGTGATTTGTAAACCTGATTTATGACTTAATGAGTTGTGTAAATCTAGACAATGGAAGCTTGTCAAATAAATTTTCACATGGCATATAGGCCAGTTGGTTTGTACATATTTTGATTGAATGATGTCACAAAGTTCAAAAGTGAGATCACAAGCACGCAAGAGTCAAAAATCTAAAGGAAATTGGTAGCTGTCAAGTACTAAAATAATTATCAACACTTGGTAATTATGTTGATGACAAAAGGAAGAATTGTAAAAAAATTTCTCATTGAAATTGTCCCATGTTCCGCACTTCAGTACTAATTTATATTACAACTAATTGTTATAAATTGGATTTTTTAAAATAATGTTTTAGTGAATAAAGCCAGGAATATTATTCACACATAAAGACTAATTATTCTGGCTTCTGGGAAGGTAATCCCAGTTTATTTATCCTCTTTATTTCCAAAGAACAGCAACATTTATTTAACAAATCTACACTGCAGAATGAAACCAGTCTGATTTTTAAGTATCACATAATATATTAGGATATAACTATGGACGCATGGAAAGAAAGGGAAAAATGAAAATACATTTGCACCCTCCTACAGCTTCCTGCAGATAAGAATTCCTGGATTTGGGCCATCCAGTGTCACTCGGAAAGTATCTCAATATCCATATATTGAAAGTGGAATTTGCACGTACCAGGAACACATATAAGTTTTTTTTAAAGCAACATTTACAGTGAAACAATGGAAACAGTCTCACAAAATAGAAAGGATATTCTGCAATGATTGGTGAGTTTTATGGAAGTATGAATTTAATGGAATGAAAGATACAAGTGAGAAGTGAGCCTGCAGCAAAATATCCCAGTATGGATTCTTGATACTTTGTGATCTTCTTTCTCTTCAGTCTACAATCCCCTGATATTACCACATCAATTATCTACACGTTATTCTTTTCAACTATAGTTAAATCTGATAGGTTATGGGTGTTATTTATCAGTTTGTATTTGGAAATCACACAATGTATTATTTATTGTTTTGATGTTTTACTATCTTTTAATGTTTGTAAGCACCTCTAGCAGAGATGGATGGCATACCAAACAAACAAGCCTGCTCATTTTCAACCATACTTCACACCATTTTTTCATTATTGACACATTATAATTTTTACAGATGTTCCAGTGAATCACTTTGGTGACTGTGTTATGTCATTGTTTACAATCAGTTTGTGCAATCTTCTTCCACAAGCTGAGTGTGTGATCTACTGTTTCTTCTGCCTCTTTGTACAATCTGTATTTTGAATCATTTGGTGATTTTTTTCAGTTCTGCCCTTGATTGCATTCGTTTGAATAGCTTGCTCTTGAATAGCCAAACATAGAGCCTTCAGTTTCTTTTTTAATGTTCCAGTTGTATGCCAAATTTTATTTTTATATCTTTATCTACTTTTCCCTCAATCTTTCATAGAAATTGACTGCGTAATGTTTTTCTTACCAGAAGGAATTTATTGTCACTACTATTAATCCTTCTAGATTGTCTACTAGTCTGACAAGAGAATTCTGATCTGTTCTTTTCTCCTCCTTTGTTTTTGCAGTCAGTGACAAGAAAGAGAGCTCATTCCCCAAAGGCCCTGATCCATTAGGTACTAGAACATTTAATGTTCTTAGCCCTCCTTTTAACATCTGCATGAGATCACTGGGTGAGGTCATCTGTCGACTGGGGTCAAGTAGCCTCAGTCCTGTGATGATAGCTAGCTACGGTATACATTTCAATCGTAAATTGATCAAGTAATGCTGTCAAAAACTTTTCCCAATGCCTGGAGACTGTTGAAGTGTGGATGGGAGGGAGTGGGAGGGGAACAGGCTCAGGCTCAACCTTAGCAAGATTGTCACTGTGCTGGGACACTTGGATCTGGAGCCCTTGACCTTTAGTATTAGAATGAGACTAAACTTCTCCACTTAGAAATGGTGCATAATCTGGGGGTCCTCCTGAACTTTCAGCTCCTGCTCAAAAAATAATGGAAATTGAAGCCAGGACAGGCTTTGCACAAATTCATCTTGCGTACCATTTGAGCCCATTCCTGGGGTCATTCATGGTCACTTATATTTTGATCACCTTGTGCATGGACTTTACAACATAGTCTACATGGTACTGTCCTGAAGACTACTCAGAGTCTGCAACTGGTTCAGAATGCCACAGTAGAGGCAGTAAGGGATATTCCATTTTATATCTGTTTTGTTATGGTATCTCCCCTCTGGAACAATATCCCCCCAAAAGGTCTGAACGGTCCCCATCCTGTGTCCTTTTGATATGCCCTTAAGAACTGGCTCTTTTCCCAGACATTGGACTAGGATGGTGGTGGGAAGGTTCAAGGATATGATTGTGTTAAAAGAATGTGGGGTTTTCCCCTCTGGGCTGATCGTTGTTGTTTTTTTTTTTGCTGATTGGGTTATTATCTTTCCTGTTTTTATTTTTGCAGACTACACTAAATTTTTTGAAGTCGAGAGGCCTCGTAAATGTATTTTAAAATAACATAAAGTCTAATAAACAGATAAAATCAGCCAAATATTTTCTTCCAAAATATTCAATTCTTTCCCATTTCCCACTCTCCTAGCAGACAGTCAGTATTCCTTGTCCATGGGCAAAGTTCACTTCTCATTGGGCTGGCTTGCCCCTCAACAGCATTTATTGTTCAAATATTTCTATTTTTACTTCTTAAGAGCATCTGCTTCTGAAAATATGCCAATGTTTTTCTCTAGTCAGGGGTGCTATTTTGGTTATATAAAAAGCAAGGCTCACCTCCAAATTCTGAAAATAGAATGTAATATCAAATGTAATATAAGTGCACCTCTACAAAAATTTCTTTTAAAACTATTTTAGTTGTAAATCTATGGCAGAAAATGTTGACCAATATAAAAAACTCAGCCACCAAAGAAAGAGGGATTCATAAGACATAATAGAAGGCACAGAATGAGTCAAAGTTCTAGCATGTGGTGACAACAATATGCTGTATTTGAGTAATCCTTGAGTAAAATTATATTGGTAGCAAAGTGAATACTTCTGGGATGGATAATATACCCCTGAGCTTATTGCATTAGAGCTTTAACACAAGTAATAGCAAGTTTTATTTTGGGAGATCAAATTAACTCTGCCAATTACCTATCATTTAGTGAGTCAACATTTAAAGTCATCTCCTCTTGTTCCCCTTGTAATAATTTGACACTTCTCCTTTGATACCAGATAGCATGAATAGTTGCCTTAGTCACATAATTTGTGACTAATTAATCATTTAACTTTTTATATATAGATATAAATAAATATACATTAAGTCACTCAACAAGAAAGAATACCAAGTTTGTTCAGTAATATATATATATATTGAAAGGTCTCTATATATTTAATTACAAGCTCTTAAATAACACCAAATAAAGAATAATGAATATATTCATGCATCCATTCAAAATTCCACTCAGCTGTCTCATTTTATTTCAGTTATGTAAGAAATACTTCTATTGGTGACAAAGAGGAAGATACCTTAATTCTAAACATTTTTTTCAATACTATGATTAAATCACACTGTGTCCTCAACTACAGATTGTAGAACAATTCAACATTTTGTTGGTCATACCACAATTTATATATAATAAGAGAGCCACTGTGGTGTAGTGAATTAAATTCTGGACTAGGAGAAGAGATCCACACTCTATATCTCACCAATGGAAATTCATTGGGTTACTTTGAGCCAATCAATTTCTCTAGCCCAGCCTTTTACTGCTGTGGGAATAATAATGGAGGATGATCCCTATATAAACTAGCTTGAATTCACAAAAGAAATATGAGATTTAAATCTAACAAAGAAATACATGACAAATCAGGCTTTTCAAACCTCTGCAAATGGTCCATACACAACTTTAACCAAAATTCCATCCCCTAAAAACTCCAAACCGACTTTTTCCCCCAAATATTTGAAGACGTCTATCAAATTCCCTCTCATGGGTCTTCTCAAAGCTAAAAATCTTCCGTTCTTTCAATGTCTCTTCATGAGGTTTGGTTTCTGGTCTTTTGATCATTCTTATTGCTTGTTTCTTAATTTGTTCCAATCTCATTTTTTCAAAAAAAATATGTAGTCCAGAGATGCACAGAATATAATGATGGGATCTCTCCAAAGTAAAATAAAATCATGGGATTGTGTTCTGTAATTTGGAGACTATACTTCCCCCGATGCAACCTAAAATTTCATTTGTCCCTTCCATAATCATATTATATTGCTGGCTTATATTCAGTCTGCAAATAAATTATTCCAGGATTTTTCCCAAAAGTACTACTGTATTATCAAGAAAGATACCTGCACTCTATTCTGGTAAACTTGATTTGTTTCCTAAGTGAAAAAAAATTGAGTTTCTCTCTGTTACATTTAATTCTATTTTCTAGCTAAAAAAAGGTTTATTTCTCACTGTTTAGCTGTTGAGTCTTTCTCTCAATGTTGTGCCATATGCAAAACTGACAGCTCCCTCCAGTTTGATGAGCAAGCAAGAACTGATGATGAGGTACCTATCTACTTGTTACATCATATCAGTTCATGCTTCACTTGAATCCTTCCTAGCTACCTATGGGGATTTAAGTAGCACTTAAATCTAAAGGTGTGCTCACTCTAGCATTATTTCATGCTACATGCTTTCAAAGGTCACAAAGAAAAGGTCACATTTTTTCACCATTTAATCTAGATACTGTGAGTATGAAGAAAAATAAGTCATCTTTTAGTTTTAAACCATGCAGCTTCTTCTGTCATGTGGAAAAATAACAGGAACATCAGATGGATTTCTTTTTGCAACAATTGGGCAGTATTAGCTTCATGACAAGCTACAATTTGTTTAAATAGAGTTTACTAAATAAACACAATGGTTAATTATTGACTGCTTTTTGCTTAATACATTGAACAAAAAATTTAAAAATACAACAGCCATGCTCAGACATGGCAATTCCACCTATCTAAGATCAGATTTATACATCACACTAAGCTTCACTAAGAAATGGGATTTTCCAAAGCCTGTTCACTTTAGCAAGTTTTTCATCATATTCCATAATGGCAGCCACTATGATAGATTCAGTAAACCATAGTTAAAGCATGACTTAATTAAATATGTGGTCCAAATTTAAATTCATTGAATTTGCATGTTCCCGCCAATTATTTTCTAATACTACTGAATGTAAACTTTACTTTTCAAAATTAGTTTTATAACTTTCAAAAAAACTGCCTTTGAAAAAGACTTCATCCTTGAGGAAGCATTTATCACTTCTAATATATACACAGAGAAGCCAACGCTAAAAAAATTCTCAGAACACAATGGCCAAAACAGGCTGCAGGTCTTAGCTCGTAATCATTCTCTGCTTGTAAAAGATGAGAAATACATCTAGCAAGAATAGGAACTGGATATATGTATCTCCACTTCCAAAAATCTATGCTATCCAGACTGAAAAAAGATAGTTTCCTAGACATAAGCTTTGCCAGCTACTCTGAAAAGTCTACAAGGAAAAACTCCCAAGAAGTTTTATCTTCTGAATGAAGATGCCCGAACAGGGGACAGATCAAAACAATTAAATCCCAGCTTTGCAGAGGTTTTACACCCAAACTAGTCAATGACAGCCATAAGGATTACTCAACTCTCCCACTTCTGAGTCACATTTCTTACAACAGTACAGAAACCAGACCCATTATGTTTCCTGTTGCATGTGTTGAGTGAGATTATAATTTTTACTAGGCATAAAATCCCAACTATTCCTCAGCAGGTGATTTTATGGCCACCAAGAGGTTGTATATGCTGTATATATCCTGGTACCAAGCCCTAGGAATCCTCAAGACTCCGTGTTTTGTTTTAATTCTTCTCCAAAGGACAGGTTACTTGCATCTGCTTATCCAGTACTGTGTGACCTGCATATATAGCATCTGTAAACAGAAAAGGAAAGCAATAGACTCAAGAAAAATTAGGCAGAGACCTGTCTTTCCAGCCCCCATATGGGTGGTGGAAGTAGCCATGCATGAAGTTAAACAAATATGGTACAGGAAATTAAAAGCACAATGAACAGTAGGAAGATGCGTGCCCTGAACTACCATCTGTTCAGGGTCTCAACCCCCCCCCCCTTACATTCATTAAGAAAAAATGTGCAAGCTCAAAGCAATAGGTATTAATAAAATATTCTGAGTACAGTGCTTCTCAGAAATCTAAGGATTACGCAGAGCATTAAAGCATTGCAGCAATCATAAATTACAGCTTGTATTCAGCACCAAAGCTATAAACACATTCACACCTTCTTTAAATTTACTGTCATTGGAAAGTTCATGGAAACACTTTTAATAAATGTATCATATCAGAGCGGCATAAATACAGTAAACCAGTGTTTTAAGATGCTGCATAGTTTTTGTTTGTTTGTGTTTGTTTTTTGCTACCAGTGATGATGATCATATCTTGTTTGCAGCCCACCTGTGCTATTCCTAGATCTAACCTTTGACCTGCCAGGATATTTTTGATACAAGTTCTGATAGAAGTTTGCCACCCAGTCATGTTTTTTTCTCTCTTGTACAAACTTGTAAACTCCCTTGTAAAACAAAACCTCCAAGCAGCTACATTTCCAGTACAACCACGATTGCTAAAAAAAAAAAAAAAAAAGTACTAAAGCAGGAGCCTAAAAGAGAAACCGTCGCCTTCCTTCCTACCCTAGCAAAGGCTTATATTCTGTTTAATCACCGGCAGGTTTGTGGGGAGCAGGGCACATGGTAGAGGTTCCCCAGCACGAGGCATTCCACCTAAAGCAGCGCTAACTACCGAAGAGCGCCGGAGGCAGGCCGGGCGCTGTATGCATGACGCGGCCGGCATTTATTTTTTCCCCACACCTCTTAACATCAAAAGCACGTGGGAATTCCCCGAGACTTGTCCGAAGAATAATCAAACGTCAAATTAAAGCGAACGAGGAGCCTTCCAGCACCTCTCTCATCGGGAACTTCCGTTTCACTAGCAGAACGAAATAAAGTCGGGATTCGCCCTGAAGGCAGCGCGAACGGGACGAACGAAGCCCGGGAGGCGAAGTGAGGCAGGACATATTGCCGGCTAGACCAAGAGCAAAACTACCAGAAGTTCGGGAGCCCCCGCTGAAAGGCAACCCCCCCTCCCTTTTTGAAGTAACAGTTGTACAAAGCTTCCCTTGGATCCCCGTAATCTCCTGGCGGCGCTGCAGAGAAAGAAGGCGAGGCGGGCCAGCCCCACCTCCAAGCCCCGCTTCCTCCTTTCTCCAATTTGAGCGCATGCCCCCCCCACCCGCCCGCTCTTCCTCCGCCTCCTCCGCCTGGCAGCGGGCGAAGTTAGCAGCTCTCGGCTTTTCCTCCTCCTCAATTGCTCTGCGGCTCTGCCACCGGCTCGGAAATGCCATGGGAGGGGGAAGGGGGGAGGTTCAAGAAACTTTCTTCCCCGGGTTTCCTTCCCACCCACCCCCGTCGTCACGCGTGACCCCAAGCGCTCAGGGGTAGGACTCCAAACTCGGGATCTACCGGCCCTCCCTGAAGTTGCTCGGGGACCGCTCACCGGAGACGAAGCAGGAGGACGCCCCGCCGGCGCCTCCGCCGAGCCTGAGCCTTTCCGCTTCGTTCGTTCGCTCGCCGCCGCCCCCCTCCCCTCCCCTCCCCGGCGTTTCCCCGGATTCTCGCGACCCGCTTGGAGTTATGCGCGCTCCCCACCACCACCACTACTACCACTACTACGCGGCATCTCCTTTCCCTTCGCCCTCTCTTGCACCTGCTGGCTTGGGAATCCCGAATGTCTTTCGGGTCAAACCAGGCGTCGGACCCACCGCTGCCACCCCAATCAGCGGATGGGCGGGGGCGGGGGGGAGAAGGAGAGCGGCGGCAAGGGTTACTGTTACTTTTTGCCGGCCCCGGTTAACACCGGCCGAAAGGCACTGCAAAGCGTTAAGTCTTTCTGCCTGGCCCGTCTGAAATGTTTCCCACCCGCCCTTACTCACCCTGCCGTGAAGGTCAGAAAACCGCTGTATTCTCTTAAGGGAGAAACGTATTATAACCCCGCCGCTACTGCCAAGCCGCTTCGCCAACTCACTGAAGTTTTGGTCTCGTCTGCTGGTCGGCTCCTCTTGGGCGCTCTTCTTGGCAGCCTGTTGCAGAAGTTTCCTTCTACAACTTTCGCCGCCGTCCCAGGACCCCTAATAGTCAGCTCTCTGTCCCCCTCATTTACTGTCACCTTCTCGTTCCTCAACTTCCTAGGCATACCCAAAAGAGGGCAGCACTCAACCATTTCTGGCCCCGCCCCTCTTGCGTGGATCGCTGGGAACTGTAGTTCAGGGAGTTCCCGCCTGAAATTGGCGCTGTTCCCCTCAAAATTGAGAGCCTTTGGGGTTCTTTTTTATTATTATTATTCGCCTATTGCGCTTTCTTAAGCATCTTCCAGAATTTCCAGCATGTCTGCTATTGGTTCTTTTCCGCATATAATGTAGCACTTTTAACAATAGCATCTTGTTCGGGTTTACAAACAATGACATTAAATCGTTCCAACAATAGGCTAAAATGTTGTTATTCCTTCACCCTCTTAAAATACATAATATAAATATTTAATAGGAATAACTCGCATTCTTAAAATAAGAGGAAAGATTCTGTGATTGTTTAAAAATGCAATTCTCTGGTCTAGAGTTGACTGATCACTGAGTTAATGTAGTGGGGAGGCATGACTAGGAAGCAAGAAAAAGTATTATATCAAGCTTAAAGGGGACTTCAGATTTAGGCATTTGCTTTTAGTTGAGAAGGAAAGTCAAGTTACTTCGGTTTTTTTTTAATTAAATTTATTTGCTGCCCATCTTACATAAATGAGCTCACATTTAATTTTGAAATAAATAAAAATACTGAAATTGCAATCACCTGCTTTTTCTTGAAGTAAGTTTTTTTCTAATAAAACTTTATTCAATTTTCCAACAATTTAAAAATCAATTAAAAATACACAATTTTTTCAACATTGAAGACATCATTTACTTAGGTTTAACATGTTACATTTACATTATTTTTTATTGTGGGCATGAGTTTGAAAACAATGGATTTTTGGAGGGCCAGGGGAGAACATGAGCTACTGAAAGAAAGTTGATATTCTGAATATTAATACATAAAATGACCAAATATAAGAATATCTATACATATAAATTGAATCTACAGTTAATAAAAGATTACTAATTTAATAACACAATCCTGTACTTGTATGCTCAGAGGAATCCCCATTGATTTCAGCTGGATTACTTCCAACAAAATTGACATAAAGTTCTTAAGGGTTGGATAAATTCAAGAAAGGGACAATTCTGAACAAGTAAGGGAAGATTGTTTTCATGATTTGCCTTTTATTAGCTTTGAGCAAAACAAAAATATGATCTGGCTGTCTTAACCCCATGGATGTTAGGCATTAGAGTTATGCTGTAGCATGCAAAAGTTAAATCTCTACTCCAGGAGTGTCAAACTCATGTCTTCAGGGAGGTGTCATGTGACATATCTGGACTTTTTTTCTCCTTCACTAAAACTGGTGAAGGCATGGCTAGCGCGTGACAGCCTTGCTCTACTCATTATGGGTTGGTCCTTTATTTAATCTGAGGAACCTAGTGAAATCAATGGGGTATTAATTATGACAATCCTTTTATAGAATGCACTCTGCTCTGCTCACAGGGGAAGTTTAGTTAGTTACTTGTATACTATAACAGGAAAACAATACATTGCTCATTAAATCAGTTGCTTTGATGTTTTCCACCAAAAGAGTTCATAGGGCCTGATGTAGTGCTTCTGAATAAAGAGTCTCTGATACTTATCAACATCTGTTTATAGTGACATGTTGTATACTTGAATTCACATTGTTCTGTACAGTCATTTACATTCTTGTAAACGCCGCGCTGTGATTGGTCGAAGCACGCGGTGATCCGATTGGTCAAGCGAGCTGCACTGATTGGCCCGCTGCGGATCTCCCGCGATTGGTGGAAACTAATCGCGGGAGATTCAAAGCGGTGCCATTGATTGCGGCCGCCGCGGCTTAGAAATAAAAAGCCGCTGTTTTTCCCCCGGAACCCGAGCCGTTCTCGGGACCAATAAAAGAGCTGAACCAAGTCACTGAGTCCTGGTCTCCCTGCCGTGATGGACCCAACACTGGCGACGAAGATGGGATCCCAAGGCTAATCTCCCACCAACACGTGTCCGGAGGAAGCGAAACCGACGAGATGGCCAGCATTGCACCGCCCGCGCCCTTTAATCCCGCTACCGAGGACTGGGAATCATACACAGACAGATTCCTCATGTTCCTTGAGTGTAGCAACATGAAGGACGCCGCCGGGCTGAAGAAAAGAGCCGTCTTCCTGACACACTGCGGGCCCGCAGTGTTCAAGATGGCAAAAGCTCTAGCGAAACCCGCAGACGTCAAGGAGATGGACTGGGCCTCGAACCATTGCTCCGGAACAACTATGCCCCCGCCGTGCCCACCCTCATCAGGTGGCACGATTTCTACCGGCGGGACCAGAGATTGGATGAGAGCATCAGCAATTTTGTGGCTGAGCTACGAAGCCTAGGGGACATGTGCGGGTTCTTGGACATGGATGAGGCCTTATGGGAGCGCGTCGTGCTCGGCTCCGAGACCTACAGAGTTGACTGATGGCCAAAGGCGACATCGCCCTCGCCGATGCCATCGCTGAAGCCACTGCAGCCGAGGCAACCCAGAAATCGGCGAACCGCATGCGGAGACCAGACACTGGAGAATGCATCGCGACCGCCGACCCAGGACGGGTGACTGAGGCCCACCCAGAAGCAAGTCACCGCGAGACCACCACCCATCATGGTGAATTCCACTCCGCCTCCGACACCACGGACGAGGAGGAAGAAATCCACTGGCTCCAGATGGGACGTGACCGGCGTGATCGGCGGAGTCGTAAGTCGGGGACCGAATGTGCCGGGTGCACGGGCGACCACCCTCGATCAGAGTGCCATTTCTTCGATGCAGTCTGCCGGCACTGCGACAAAAAGGATCACAGCCCGAGTCTGCCGATTGAGGAAGGCCTACAGCACCAGACGGCGGGACCACAGCGACCAGAGACGGGACAGCACACCCCCCAGGGCCAGAAACCGCCAAGCCGAAAGCTGATGGGACCGGGGCAGATGGAACCAACGAGGTAGTGAAACCCAGCGGAAGGAGGAAACCCACCAGACGGTCATCATCGGCCACGCATCCACCACCGACGCCTGAAAATTCTATGTGGAGGTAGGCATCGAAGGTGAGCCATGCAAGATGGAGGTGGACTCCGGGTCCTACCTCTGCATGGTCGCCTGGCAAGAAATCAAACGCTTGGTGCCTACCATCCACAAGAAGGGACTGGAGAACCAGAAACTAATAATCAAGGATTACCAGGGAAACCGCATCCTGGTGGTCGGAACCGGACAATTCAAGGTAACATTCAAGGGCCGTACAGCAAAGCTTCCCCTGACAATCGTGGACCGAGACCGACCCAGCCTTTTGGGACTACAATGGTTTGCACCGCTCAGCATCGAGGTTACGAGCATAAACCACATCACAGAGGCCGATTGGGAACAGCAACTGGCATGGGACTTCCAGGAAGTGTTCGACGGCACCCTAGGCAAGCACCGAGGGCCCCCTATTTCCTTCAGCCTAGATCCCAACATTCTCCCGATACGCCTAAAACCAAGGCGGGTACCTTTTGCTCTCCAGCCAAAAATAGACGAGCAAATTGACAAGCTCGTCAAGCAAGTGGTCCTACAACCAGTCGACCACGCCCAGTGGGAGACCCCAATAGTCACCCCAGTCAAGCCCGATGGGTCGGTGAGAATCTGCGGGGACTATAAGGCCACCCTAAATTGCGCCTTGCAACAAAGCGCCTACCCCGTCCCAGTAGTGCAGCACCTTCTACACTCACTGGGGGGAGGCAAGGTTTTTGCGAAGCTCGACCTGGCCCAAGCATACCAACAGCTGCCGGTCGATGCAGAAACCGCAGAGGCGCAAACCATAGTCACCCACTGGGGAGCTTTCCGATGTAACCAACTCCAGTTCGGAGTCAGCGTGGTGCCCGGAATTTTCCAGAGCCTCATGGAAAGACTCTTACAGGGCATCAAGGGGGTGGTGCCCTACTTCGATGATGTGTTGGTGTCGGCAGCCAACCAGCTAGAACTAGAGGGTCGTCTAAGGGAGGTACTAACGAAATTCAAGGAAACCGGGCTAAAAGTGAAGAAAGAGAAATGCCAGCTTTACACAGAGCGGGTCGAGTTCCTAGGATACCTCCTAGACCAGCATGGCATCCACCCAACCGCAAACAAAATCAGAGCCATTAAGGAGGCCCCCACGCCCAGGAATAAAACTGAACTGCAGGCATTTCTGGGACTGCTTAATTTTTACAATGTTTTCCTGCCCCAAAAGGTGACCGCGGCGGAGCCCTTCCATAGGCTTTTGGACAAGGCGGCCACCTGGACTTGGGGGAAATGTGAGGAAGCCACCTTCAGGAAAACCAAGGACCTGCTCACCTCGGATGCCATCCTCATCCAATACAATGAGACCCTACCACTTGCCGTCACATGCGACTCCTCACCCTTCGGCATCGGCGCCATCCTCAGTCACACACTCCCAGATGGAAAAGAAGCACCCATCGCCTTCTTCTCAAGGACACTCACCAAACCAGAGAGGAACTATAGCCAGCTGGACAAGGAGGCCCTGGCTTTCATCGCAGCAGTGAAGAGATTCCACAAGTACCTCTACGGCCGCACGTTCACCATTATCACAGACCACAAGCTGCTGCTGGGAATCCTGGCAGGGAACCGGGCCACCCCAAACATCCTATCTCCCAGGATGACAAGGTGGTTCGAATTCCTTGCCGCCTACAGCTACCGGCTCACACACCAACCTGGTAAGATGATCACCCATGCAGACGCCCTGAGCCGCTCGCCGTTACCCGACCGAGACACTGACCCAGCACCCATGACAACCACCCTCAGCATAGAGACTCTGCCCGATCTACCCATAACCGCATCAGACATTGTCCGAGAAACCAATAAAGACAAACGTCTGGTGCGGGTGTTACATTGGGTAGAAAAAGGGTGGCCGGAAAAAGATGACGACGAAACATTCAAGACATTCCGGAACTGGCAAACAGAACTCTCGCTACAAAAAGGGTGTGTACTTTGGGGGGATAGGGTTGTTATCCCGGAAAAGCTACAAGGGAAGGTATTGGAGTTGTTACACGAGGGGCACCCGGGCATAGTTAGAACAAAAGCCCTGGCCAGAAGTTACGCTTGTGGCCAGGGAAGGATAAACAAATCGAGGCTTGGGTGGCAAGATGTGAATGCTGCCAAGAAACCAGACCGAGCCATCCCACGGCACCGATCCCGGAATGGGAAACCCCCAGGGGACCATGGTCCAGGTTCCACATAGATTTTGCCGGGCCAACTCAGGGACATACATTCCTTATAACAGTAGATGCTTACTCCAACTGGTTGGAGGTAAGCAACATGAAAACCACCACCACGGAGGCCGTGACCAAGGAACTTAGCAAGCTATTCGCAACCCACGGCCTCCCAGATGTCATCGTGTCGGATAACGGGCCCCAATTCACCTCACTAGAATTTGAAAAATTCTTAGCGGAATGGGGCATACGACACGCACTGACAGCTCTGGCACATCCGGTGGTGAACAGAAGGGCGGAACGGATGGTTCAATTTATGAAAAAAACCATCCAAAAAATCAAACACGGGGAAATCCAAGAAAAAAATAAATAAAATGCTTTTTATACAACATATAACCCCGAACACAACAACGAACAAAAGCCCGCCAGAGCTGCTAATGGGGAGGAAAATAAGGTCCCCACTCGACAGACTACACCCCACATACAACCCAGAAAAACCCCCAAACTCCTCTAGCAAGCACCAGTCCTTTGCGCCAGGCGATGCCGTCTACGCAAAGAACCTAACCAGAGACCCACTGTGGGTACCAGCAACCATAACCCAACTGACAGGTCCCCGCTCGTACCGGCTGCAAACAACCGACGGACGAGTGTGGAAACGCCACATCGATCAATTAAGATTGAGAACAAGCACAGGAAACACAACCGAAACGCAACCAAACACAGACAATCCCCTTAATACAAGCCAAGAGGGGAGGGAATACCCCAGGAACCAAAACCCAACAGGAAGAAACCAGCAACACTTACCGACTAATATCCAGCTTAAACCTCACCAGGAAGAAGTGACCAGGCCAGCCCAACCAGCCCAGAAAGACTAGGCGGGAGCGGCGAAAACCGCAGCTCAACCAGCCCAGGTAGACCGGGAGGGAGCTGCGACGAGAGGCCCAGCGACACCTTCCAGGTGGTTCCATCGACGAGGCCGAGAGCAACAGAGAACCCGACCAAACTGGCCGGGAGCCAAACAACAACTAACCTGCACAGGTCCAGTAGGCAAGTACGGAGCCCCGCCTACTTACGGGACTACGTCATGTAGGACCGAACCAAGAGGGGAGGGGTGTTCTGTACAGTCATTTACATTCTTGTAAACGCCGCGCTGTGATTGGTCAAAGCACGCGGTGATCCGATTGGTCGAGTGAGCCGCATTGATTGGCCCGCTGCGGATCTCCCACGATTGGTGGAAACTAATTGCGGGAGATTCAAAGCGGTGCCATTGGTTGCGGCCGCTGCGGCTTGGAAATAAAAAGCCGCTGTTTTTCCCCCGGAACCCGAGCTGTTCTCGGGACCAATAAAAGAGCTGAACCAAGTCACTGAGTCCTGGTCTCCCTGCCACGACGGACCCAACACACATAAATAATATTGAATCTGCAGGTGACTCATGAATGTCTTGTAAATCAGTTGCATCTTTCCCTAAAGCACTTGAATCATCCTTCCTTTAATCCCAAGGATTGGGATTTAACATGTCTAGGTATAGATGGGTGGTCACAAAGAGACCTCGTTGTGAATCATGAGCCCCTTCCTCTAAGTATCCGATGATCTTGCTATGAGCCCATTCCACATGCAAAGGGCAGAGCCAAATCAGATTTGTAAAACCCCTTCAGTCCCATGTTGTTGTGAGGCTTCCAGGGAATTTGGGAAACTGAGGCGCTTAACTACTGGTTCACCTCTTGCTCCAACAAAAAACACAACAATGGCAATTCCTTTGAAGGTGTTTTGTTAAAGTTCCCAGGATTTCCCCCTTTGTGCTAAATGGAAAGATCACATGGTGCCTTGATGCTATCTGAATCATCCTTAAAGTTTGTGTGTGGGGGGTACCTTTATCATTACCCTTTGCCATGACCAATTAGTTTCTATTGACAATAAATATTGCAAGGAGAAGGAAGAGGAATAATTGAGGCTGGGGTGTGGCCAAAAATATGGGAAGATAGAATTCAGCAAAAGAGGCTCATCCAGTGTGTGAAGATAATCCAGAGGATAAGGAGGAGGAGGCTGGGGGCTATGTAGAAGTGTCTTTGCCTTAAGACAGACCTATAGATCTAGAAGAAAACATGGGTGGTTTATTCACTGTAAATCTATAACACCTTCCATTAACTACATGGGTGATCTTGCTTTAATCTAACTATTAAGATTTACCCATGCAAGTCTAAAGCACTAAGCCAGTGTTTATGGTATGAAATCAGAAGACTGTATCTGTAAACCAGTGTTTCCCATAAGAAATAAGTCTCTGCCACTTATAATATAAATAATTATATTTATAAATAATCTCCTTTCAACAAATGTTACTCTTAAAAGGAAACAATAGCAAGAAGCCCTAGACCAAGCAAATAAAATTATATCTTTTAGCACTTCCTGATTACCAACTTCTCTATCTGATTATTCCCCCCTCTCTTTTATGTATCAGGAAGAGAAAACAGAGCTGATGCTCTTTCCCAGGAACCGATGTTTCCCAGCATTATTTCCATCTCTCCCAGATGTGGCAAATGCTGTTCATTTCTCCCCAGTATTTGAAGGCTCCAGTCCCAGGCACTTCAGAATAATTTTTCTTCCTGGGTTCATGTATTACAGCTTGGGTAAACTGTAATGCATGACATATTCGGGGAAATTCAGAGGCATAGTAATCTTATGTTCTTTTCATTTCAATATTCCAACTATCAGTTGCTCTGCATCAAGCCCAAGGTTATATGGTATACAACAGTAAAATGAGGTTTCTAACAATAAGCTGCAGCAGATAAGCAGTTATTTTTAAAATCAACATTAAATGCGCCCATCTAACAACTGGACAGCAAAATTAAAAATAAATGTTTTAAATATTCTGTGTCTTTTTAACAATGTACTGATATTTTTCTTCAATGGACATTTCACACTGAGAGATTTGTACCCTTTTTATAGGATCATCCACCTGTTTTGAAATGATAGAAAGTCTTTCTTCATTACTGTATTTCATATAACAATGGTTGGTGACCTTAGAAGATATTTTAAGTTGCTAGTGAGAAAATGCTAATGAGATAGAACTTCCTATATCATATGAGTTTGCCCCATAAGAAAGGGGAAGTATATTTTTAACTCCAGTAAAGTTTTTAATCTACAGATTCGTGGTTATATATTCAATCCAAAATATACTGATTGACCAATTACAATTTAATTGAAAAGATATGTTCATCCATATAGCAGGTTGGTACATAACTCCCACCCATAAGGCCTCAGTAAAGTAACAGAATAAACAGAATAAACAAGCTGATGATGTCTGAAAAGGAAGATCTCAATTGAGCAGTCGGTTGAGTGTATGAAAATATATTTCAGTACTGTGGCTGTTCTAATAGGTTCCCTGTATTTTATGTGTTAAAATAGTTTTGGACACTGTTTACAAAAACATATTTCAATGAAACAAAAGGTTAATGAATAGGTGTGGTAATGTTGTCTCTAATAAAATGTCTAAGGTACATAAAGGTACCAAGGTGCCAATTATTGAAGCACAGGAGAAACTGAACATGCCTGCTGTACTTTGCAGGCATTGTTTAACAACACTCAGAAATATACAAGGGAGGTGTCAGGCTCAAAATGGAAACCAGACTGGAACAACTTAAAAAGGCTAATAAGAAAATCAAAGTGCTGAGAATAAGTAATATTAATTAAAGAATGCAGGAAAAATTACCAAAATAATGTAATCAATTGCAAATATTCTAGAAGTAGGCCTCTTTATTAAAAAAAAAAAAACTTTCTACTTCTGTTTCTGTTCTATTAGATTATGTGGCACCTCTTTTGAATAAGCTATAGTATAGGGTAGCAATAGCAATAACATTTAGTCTTATATACCACTTATATATGCAGTACAATGCAGTGATGCAATGTACAGATCTGTGATCTGTGATCTGTACATTGGAGAAACAAAACAATCACAAACACATAGCACAATATAGGAGAACAAACTCATCAGAACTAGATTCAGTAGTCCACCTGCATTTGAAAGACAAAAGGGCATTCTTTTGAAGACAGCAAAGCCCACATTCTGGACAGATAAAGGGGTCAAAGAGACCATCTACATTAAGATTGAATAGCTCTCTCTCAACAGGGGAGGAGGAATGTGATACCATCTATCTCCTGTTTCCAACTCAGTCCTTTCAACAATTCCAAGAAGGGTCTACGACAACTCACCATAGCCAACTTGCTGCAGCCAATTCACCTTGGGACAACTTGCCATGGGCAATTCATCACAGAACAATTTGCCATGGGACAAGAGTTACAGTAGTAATATCAAAGAAATAGTCTGACAGAATAATTAAAGAAAGGATGCCAAAGGAGGGACAAAATAAAATGTGAATGACAAAAATTAAAATAGCTTTAAAATTATTTTAAATAAGTAAATAGAATTGTGGGATTGTCTAGCAGAAAGCTATCCCACAGTGAGTTGACCATGGCAAGTTGGCTGAGGTGAGTTGTCCCATTACGCCCAAGAAGGTTCCACACCCATTTGCACTATTCAGATCATCCTGAGGACAGAGAGAAACCTTCAAGTGGCCTCAACAATCTCAGAAGGAGTGCTAATGGCCAGATGATTACAAGGAGTACAAATATTTCCATCCTCTACCATTCAGTCAAAACTGAAGAAGCTTCTTGGATGAAAAGCAAAATGTCTTCAAGGAAAAATAAACTCCAAAAAAACACCTTTGGGACAAGGGAGAAAAGGTTCATATTTGAAATACATGCAAACTTCTGATCCAATAAATGGGCCAAAATCCATTAGGTGGCAGTATTGCAAAACATGTTTCTCCTGGTAAAAACTTTTATTTCCAAAATGCTTTATCTCAATTATGACATTTTGCAGTTAGTATGTATTGTTTTCCATTTTAATTTCTCCCCTATTTTGAGCCAGCTTTTCTCAATTTTTTCTTGTACCAAAAGCAATTGAGAAAAAAATGAATTTCACTGTGGAAAAAAAACAATATAATGTGGAAAGAAACCCCAAATATACACATTGTTAATGAACGAATATTAAAACACCAGTTTGCATGTTATAATTTATTTCTTTGTAGCAATGGATCTTAAGTGAACAAACTGTATGTAAAAGGGCTAAGAGTGGATGTCAGTTGAGAAGCATACAATTAAATTTGAAATATTTTGTTGGAATACAAAAATCAGCTCCATTAATCCAGAAAGAAAATTAGAACACATTGAGGCTGATGGTGCCAAACCAACCCTGTTGTTTCTCATGTCAAAAATAGAATAATATTCTTTAAGGAAAACATCGCCCAGGATCCATAGAGGCTGCCCAGTTGAGGAAGGCACATATGTTGACTCAATTGCAAGGTAACAGTTGCCATTGTTCTGTAAAAGAAACAAATTGATTCAGATTGTGTCCTTATCGCAGAAAAGAAGGAACATCAATCATATTTTATTGGAATCTGGATTTGGATTATTATTAAATTACATGACATAAAACATTGTTTAACTCTCCACATTATTATGCAATTGCATAATAATCTTTGCTTGCAATGACATAGTAAAAAATCCATGTTATATGTACTTCAATATGAAGCTGATTCTTCAAGAGCAGCCATCTGTGTCATCTGCAAGTATTCTGACTGAATTATAGAAGGAGGATTACATATCTGATAGCTTCAAATTAAGGGATATATTTTTGTTATAAATAAAGTAGCATCAGCATAATGCTATTTCTATGTGGCATTATTATTGAGGTATGGAACATCAATTCATCTTAAAATGAAGTGGTTTCCTATGCACGGAGAATTTAGAAGAGCATACTTACATAGGCAACATAAGCAGAAGGAGGAAGTGGGAACTGGGAACCATTAATGAAAAAGATAATAGTAGGCATATTCTGGACGTTGTTGCAGTCCACCGTATACTGTGAAAGAACAAATATGAGGGAAGGTTAAACTGAGGCACTAAGAAGGGGCGGCCAGGTTACAGCAGCACTATAAACTCTCATCTCTTTTCTTCAGTCTGCGAAAATTGCCTTTAAGCTGTGCAAAATGTCTTTGGGTCAATGAAATGATATTCAGATTATTTATGACCACTAGAGTGACAGAAAAAATAATTCTTTTGAGTAGACTTAAATTTTATACTTCTGAGCTTACTTAAACCACTAGCAAAACCTTTTCTATATTATTGTAGCTCAACAATGTTCGAGTGTTGTGATGACCCAGGGTGGGATACAAAAGCAACAAAGTCACAAAAACAGGTGAAGTCCCTTTAATTCCTTCAACTCAGCTTCAAATGTCCAATTATCATTGACTGGATAAAAAACTCCCCCACAAACAGTTGTGAAAAGGAAGAAATTCCATTCAAACTCCAAATACATATAAATTATAAATAGAAAAAACAACACAAACCACACTGAAGCAATTTATGAGACAAGGCAGGATAAGGGCTTGAAGACGTCCACAGATATCTAAATACACACATTGTACGCCAGGA
The DNA here is from genome assembly GCA_004319985.1 of Emydocephalus ijimae. Classification (NCBI taxonomy): domain Eukaryota; kingdom Metazoa; phylum Chordata; class Lepidosauria; order Squamata; family Elapidae; genus Emydocephalus; species Emydocephalus ijimae. The sequence goes on from BHEV01003165.1 coordinate 27,162, forward strand.
CTCAGATAAGAACTGAAAGACTAGAATTATTTCATGCTTTGCTTCCAGCAGTGACCATGCACAGTTTGTCCTTTTAAACAATCCTCACAGCTGCAGCCCATGAAGGGCATCAGGGCCCTTTCGTCTCCTGTAGGCCATGCCATTCACATTTCTCCCTTATCTGCTCCTCCCTGCATGCCCTAGGATAAAGAGGGTATGGGCCTGGGTCTTCCTCTGAATGCTCAGCCAGCCTTTGCCCTTCCCCAGTTTCCTCCACAACCTCCGGAGCCACACTCCCACTCACTGTCGGCTGTTCCTCCTCTCCCTCAGAGTCAGATCTAACAGGAGCATGACAACTGTGCACAAAAAAGTACATTGTAAAGAATAGCAAACAATACCCCCACTCTCCTGTTATTTTGGAGTAAATACCCCAAAATGCATATAAATGTTCACGTAGATTAAACAAAAACAAAAACAAGTTCACATCCTATTGTGGAAATCAAGAAAAACAAACATAAGAACAAGAAAATGAGGAACTGCATGAAACCAAAATTAATAGATTTCTCTAGATGTAATGGTAACAGTTCCCTGAACAATCACAACATTTGTTCAAGATTCTTTACTTACTGAACTGTTGTGACTGAAAGGATCGATCCTGCTGTGAGTTTTGATGATGATGACTCTGATGATGATGACAGGCTGGAGCCTGTTGTGAATGTGGAGTCTGAATTATTAGAAGACACTTTTAGCCAGAATCTGCGACCTCATTCATGCCAGCAACTGATCCACAAAATGAGTCAGAGGCGTCGAGTGGGGAAGCTGACAGATCGTGGTTTGATATTAGAACTAGGAGGAGTCTGAAACGTCAAGTTGGGGGGGAGGCAAGCCAGATGCTGATTAGGGAAAGTAGCACGTTGCCTCAAGGAGTATAAAAGGACACAGCTGGGTTTGGAAAACTTGTCAGGAACAAAGTGACTGATTGTGTGAAGAGATTTTCAGCAGGAGCTCTGGGGTTTGAGAATTTGTGCCAGGACTGGTTTGCTGAACAGAATGTGTATTATTGCTATGGAATATAATTTATGACAGCCGTTATCTTGTAAGACTCCTTTCTGTTGGATTTAAGTTTTGGAACGGCTGCTTTTGGTTTGGTTTTGTTTGAATTCTGAAGGGGGAGCCATAACATAGTTAGCAGCATTCACAGTTTGAAGGAAATTTGTTAAATATTGTTGTGGGATCGTTAGCAAAGATGTTCCTGGGTCTACAATGCCCTAACAGCCTTCACTGCACCAGCCCGTAGCCTGGTTGCCAATAGCAAATCTGTAGAAACAATCAGAACATAAGAATATTACTACAACTTTTACAAACAACTAAAGCAAAGTACAATTGATAAAATAAATAAAAGCCTATGGATTCTTAATCTACACAAAGCCTTTAACCAGCCTTTACCAACTGGATAGCCCACAAAGCAGTGGTGGGATTCAAATTGTTTTACTGCCGTTTTGGTAGGCGTGCTTTGGTAGGTGTGGCTTGGTGGGCATGGTTTGGTGGGCATGCTTTGCCTAACGCTGGCGCACAGCTTTCCCCACACCAGCTGAAACCTGCAGCACCAATCAGCTGGGAGGATAAAGAAGAGAAAAGTGCAGGGGAAGGTGGGAGGGCCAATCCTGTGCTTTTCTCTTCCTCTCAGCTGATCGTAGGCCTTTTTTACTACCGGTTCGGCCAAAAAACCCCTGCCACAAAAGCCATGATGGATTATTGAAGTCCAACAAATGTAGAAGGAAGGAATTTCAGGAAGGCTGATCAAGACATATACCTAAGAATCAATTGGATAGTAAGATGCCTTACTTCATGGAGGTTTACCCATGAATATTGGCACCATAATTAGGACCATGCATATTGCATAAATATTTGTCAATATTTTAAAATTAGTATGTCCAATAAACTTTCTGCGGTATTTATAGAAGCAAATAGACACAAATATTGCAAGTGATCCTTGGAAAGATCTCTACTAGAAATTTTGGAAGCCAATTACCAGCAAATGTAACAACAACAAAAAAGCAAAATGAATGAGTTTCAAATATTAGATAGCTTCATGTGTGAGGGAATGTATCTTCTAGATAGATTTCATACTCCACAGCATATTAAGTTATTTAACATATTTGACCAGCAGTATAGTTTGCTAAATTCAGTAGTATTTTCTTCTGATCAAACATGCTTAGGATTGAATTGATAATGGGTTTGTATCAAATTTTCTTCATAAATGTATGCCAACACTCATAAGGCATTCCATGTTCTTGATCGAATGGTCAATTTTATTTATTTATTACTGATATTTAAAGCAAACTTTTCTTTTCTTTTCTTTTTATTTTTTATTTAAACTTGTGGCTTGTAATCCTAGGCCTCTGAATGCAGTGATTGAAGTAGTTTCAAATTTTCCTAATGAGAGACTCACTTGACACTTACGTCACAACACAATACAACACAAGAGCACACAATAGATACAAACTCAACGTTAACCGCACCAAACTTGATTGCAGGAAATACGACTTCAGCAACAGAGTGGTCAATGTCTGGAATACTCTACCTGACTCTGTGGTTTCTTCCCCAAACCCCAAAAACTGTAACCTTAGACTGCCTACTATTGACCTCACCCCTTTCCTAAGAGGTCTGTAGGGGGCGTGCATAAGCGCACCAATGTGCCTACCGTCCCTGTCCTATTGTTTCTTTTATTTTTCTTATATATACCCATTTCATGTATTCATAACTATGTATATACTTATACCTTGTAAGCGATTGACAAATCAAAATAAATAAATAAATAAAATCTCATTTTTTTCAATGATGAAGCCTTTTTTAATAAGTTATTTTAAGATATTTTATTATTCTTAGAAATAAAAAATTACTATAACACTACTCTTTATATAATTAGATATATTAAGATGATTTGATATTCTGAATATTGTTAGTATTATTGTTACTGCTAACTGCATCTTGCTCGTTGGACTGTTGGCTGGGTTTTTTTACAAGTATTAAATTTACAATAAGAGCTGTGGTGGCGCAGTGGTTAGAATGCAGTATTTCAGGCTAATTCTGCCAATGGCCAGTAGTTCAATTCTGACCGGCTCACGGTTGACTCAGCCTTCCATCCTTCTGAGGTCAGTAAAATGATGGCCCAGATTGCTGCAGGCAATATGCTGACTCTGTAAACCATTTAGAGAGGGCTGCAAAGCACTGTGAAGCAGTATATATGTCTAAGTGCTATTGCTATTGCTACAATATGTTTTATAGTGATCTGCACTCTGCCCAAGGTTGACAGATAGAATACTAGCCAATTGAGAAGTTGGCTGGCTGGTTGGCTGGCTAGGTTGATAGGTGGATGGTGAGAAATGTTATGCCCATCTGTTTTCCAAATTTGTATCTGTCGTGTCCGTCGGCAAGGAAGACCAGGAGGCAGTGACTGGGGTTTCAGCTCTTTATTTAAGCCCCCGGAACCGAACTGGTTCTAAGGGAAAACTTGCGGCTTTTTATTCTCAAGCCGCGGCGGCCGCGGCCAATGGCATCACTTTGAATCTCCTGCGATTCGCATCCACCAATCGCGGGAGATTCTCAGCGGGCCAATCAGCGCTAAACCAATCAGATCACCCCGCGCTTTGACCAATCAAAACGCGGGGTTTCAAGAATTCAAATGAAGGTACAGAACACCCCTCCCCTCTTGGTTTAGTCCTACGTGATGTAGTCCCATTGGTAGGTGGGGCTCCGTACTTGCCTACTGGACCTGCGCAGGTCAGTTGTTGGTTGGCTTCCGGCTGGTTCGGTCGGGTTCTCTGTGTCTCTCGGCCTCATCGATGGAACCGCCTGGTAGGCCTGAGCAGGCCGCTTGTCGCAGCTCCCTCCCGGTCTACCCGGGCTGGTTGAGCTGCGGTTCTCGCTGCTCCCGCCCGGTCTTTCTGGGCTGGTCGAGCTGGACTGGCTGCTTCTTCCTGGTGAGGCTTCGAGCTGGCTGCTTGTTGGTGAGTATGGTTGGTTTTCTTCTGGGTTTTGATTCCCGGGGTATTCCCTCCCCTCTTGGTTTGCGTTAAGGGGATTTTCTGTGTCTGGTTGCGTGTCGGTTTTGTTTCTTGTGGCCGTTCTCGATCTTATTTGATCGATGTGGCATTTCCACGCTCGTCCGTCGGTTGTTTGCAGCCGGTACGAGCGGGGGCCTGTCAGTTGGGTTATGGTTGCTGGTACCCATGGGTCACCCGGTAGGTTCTTTGAGTAGACGGGGTCGCCTGGCGCAAAAACCCGGTGCTTGCTGGAGGAGTTTGGGGATTTTTCCGGGTTGTATGTGGAGTGTAGTCTGTCGAGTGGGGACCTTAGTTTCCTTCCCATTAGTAGCTCTGCAGGCTTTTGTTCGTTGTTGTGTTCGGGGTTATATGTTGGATGAAAAGCATTTTATTTATTTTGTCTTGGATTTCCCTGTGTTCGATTTTCTGGGTGTTTTTTTTTGTAAATTGAACCATCCGTTCCGCCCTTCCGTTCACCGCCGGATGCGCCGGAGCTGTCAGTGCGTGTTGGATGCCCCGTTCTGCAAGGAATTTTTCAAATTCCAGCAAGGTGAATTGGGACCCGTTGTCTGACACGATGACATCCGGGAGGCCGTGGATTGCGAATAGTCTGAAAAGTTCCTTGGCCACGGCCTCTGTGGTGGTGGCTTTCATATTGCTTACCTCCAGCCAGTTGGAGTAAGCATCTACAGTTACCAGGAATGTATGTCCCTTGGTGGGCCCGGCAAAGTCTATGTGGACCCTAGACCAGGGTCCCCTGGGGGTTTCCCATTCCAGGATCGGTGCCGCAGAAGGGCTCGGTCTGGTTTCCTGGCAGCGTTGACACCTTGCTACCCAGGCCTCGATTTGCTTATCCATCCCTGGCCACCAATCGTAACTTCTGGCCAGGGCTTTTGTTCTGACTATGCCCGGGTGCCCCTCGTGTAACAGCCCCAATACCTTCCCTTGCAGTTTTTCTGGGATAACCACCCTGTCTCCCTACAGTACACACCCTTTTTTCAGCGACAGTTCCATTTGCCGGTTCCGGAATGTTTTGAATGCTTCATCGTTGTCCTTTTCCGGCCACCCTTTCTCTACCCAATATAACACCCGCACCAGACGTTTGTCTTTATTGGTTTCTCGGGCAGTGTCTGATGTGGTTATGGGTAGATTGGGCAGAGTCTCTATGCTGAGGGTGCTTGTTGTGGGTGCTGGGTCGGTGTCTAGGTCGGGTAGCAGTGAGCGGCTCAAAGCGTCTGCATGGGTAATAGTCTTACCGGGTCGGTGTGTGAGCCGTTAGCTGTAGGTGGCAAGGAATTCAGATCACCTTGTCATCCTGGGCGATAAAATGTTCGGGGTGGCCCAGTTTCCTGCCAGGATGCCCAGCAATGGCTTGTGGTCCATGATGACCGTGAAGGTGCGGCTGTAGAGGTACTCGTGGAACCTCTTCACTGCTGCGATGATGGCTAGGGCCTCCTTGTCCAGCTGGCTGTAGTTCCGCTCTGGTTTGGTGAGTGTCCTTGAGAAGAAAGCGATGGGCGCTTCTCTTCCATTCGGGAGTGTGTGGCTGAGGACGGCGCCGATGCCGAAGGGTGGGGCGTCGCATGTGACGGCGAGTGGTAGGGTCTCATGGTATTGGATGAGGACGGCATCCGAGGTGAGCAGGTCCTTGGTTTTCCTGAAGGCAGCTTCCTCGCGCTTCCCCCAAGTCCAGGTAGCCGCCTTGTCCAAGAGCCTATGCAAAGGCTCCGCCGCAGTTGCCTTCTGGGGCAGGAAAACATTGTAAAAATTAAGCAGTCCCAGAAACGCCTGCAGTTCCGTTTTAGTCCTGGGTGTGGGAGCCTCCTTAATGGCTCTGATTTTGGTTTCGGTGGGGTGAATGCCGTGCCGGTCAAGGAGGTATCCCAGGAACTCGACCCGCTCTGTGTACAGTTGGCACTTTTCCCTCTTCACTTTTAGCCCGGTTTCTTTAAATTTGGTTAACACCTCCCTTAGACGACCCTCTCGTTCTCGCTGGTTGGTTGCCAACACCAGCACATCGTCGAAGTAGGGCACCACCCCCTTGATGCCCTGTAAGAGTCTTTCCA
>BHEV01003166.1:0-19676 GCA_004319985.1 Emydocephalus ijimae
TGTGCAGGGCAATAAAAGAAGACCCAGCCAATCAGCTGGGACTTGGGAGGCAGAGAATAGATGGGGGCAGGGCCAGTCAGAGATGGTATTTGCCGGTTCTCTGAATTACTCAAAATTTCCATTACCGGTTCTCCAGAACTGGTCAGAACCTGTTGAATACCACCTCTGATATGTACACAAGCAATGTATAGAAAACTATCATATTGCTGACAAAAGCAAATTGAAATAGAAAGGTTAAATCAGTACTTGAAATGGATTCAAGAATGGCACAGATAATCTGGGTGGAAAAAAGACCCTTCTTCAGATGACTTGTCTCTCTATGTGTCTCTCTCTGTGTGTGAAGATTTGTCAATAACAGAACATTTTAGGATAAGTAATTGGTATCTTATATTATAATAATCTTACATGCATAGGACCCTATGCATGAGACTCCATATCCATTGGGGATACTGGGATGAAAACATTGTTCAGTGTGAACTTGTCTTATGAACATATTAAAAAAATATTTCTTGTGAGAACAGAATTCTGTACTTCCAAATCACATAGAACTGCAGAAGAAGAGGCTACCCATGGATTGAGTTGGGATATAAAATTTCCAGAGCCTTGAATCTATTCAAAGAAACTAGTCAGACAGCTTATGAATCTCCCTACTGGGAATGTTGAATCATTTCCACATACACACACCCACAATGCTAATATATAACATAATTCTTCCATTTTAGTATTCAATTGTAAAATATATCTCCTTCTGCTTGTTTTCTTTTTTCCTATCGTTCTTTCCATTTTCTTTACAAGAATTTTGTTTTGCCATTTTTTTCATTTACTGTAAACCACAGTATTTTTATGCCTTTTGGATCTGCACAGCTTTTATTTATTTATTGACTTCAAAACATTGTTTGTTGTATATATCTTTATATGAGAGGTAAGTGTCCAAACTTTTATCCTCCAGATTTTTTATTTATATTTTTTTATCATTGGAAACTTAATCTGAAAAATATTGACCATCAGATTGGCTCAGTTCACTTCATTAATTGTATTGGTACAAGGAGTTGCATCAAGCACTGCTGTCTTTCATGTCTAATATAATATGCAAAATAAAAACATTCTGAAGAAAAAGGAATGATGAATTCCTTGACACACTCTGCGTAGGTCAGTAACCAATGAGTTTGTGCTAGGAAAATAAAGACAACATGAACCTCTTATTAGAGGAAGAAAGAGTTTTGGCAGCAAAAGCTTTGTTCTTATTTCAATGGTGTAACAATAAAAAGTTAAATATAGACACTAAGGAAAGTAAGTCTATTTTTATTTTTATGGTAATTTTATGCCCATACTCATAAATATAGATTCATTTTTGTTGTTGCTGTTGATCTTTGTTATTGTTTGCTCAAAAATGGCTGTCAGATATCCCAAAAGCAGGTGAACTGAGAAGCAGGGATAAAAGAGACCACTCCTAACCAAAATATTTTCAGGATTCAGGCTCAGCATCTATTTAAATGAGTCTTGGCACTAGACCTACCTAAAGTGATAGGAAATATTTCTTTTGTATATCCCTGAACAATTTTGCAGCAGCAGTCAGTGAGAAAAAAAGGAGCATTCATTTTGCAGCAGAAGTGAAGCAGTCAGTGAGAAAAAAAGGAGCATTCAGTGGTAGCTATTGACTATTATTGCTTTACTAATAAATACTATATTAGTATAGTACTTATTACTATATTAGTATATATTAACAAAGCATCAAGACATATTGCAATCCATGTCCCTAAAAATGCAGTATAGCAGACAGATTGATTGGAAAATGAGTTAGACATAATATTATGTATCAATGCAAAATAAAAAGTATCTGAAAGGCAAGCCTTTCAAAATGAATTATGCATTTTCTGAGGTAAGCAGATTTATTTTATTTTTTTTGCAAAGAACTTAGTTGGGCAGAAAAATAATAAGTGTTTATCAAAGGATTGGGAAGAAAAAGCTTTGAAAAATTGACAATTATAAAATGGAAGCTTTGAGAACAGTTCTGTACACAGTTGCAAATAGAAAATATCATGATCCAAATATTAGTTTAAAAGAGACAATCAATTTGCTGCTCTTCAGACTGTTGATTTCATACATGCAAGACATATGTACATATTTCGGTAGTAATTTACAGCACAGAAGCTAAAAGAAATATCCTTTTGCTTCCTCATTCTTTTGTTGGCCAGTTCTTTATTCTCCTTTCTTTGGTAAACATTCCCTCATAAGTTTCTAGTGTCTTTGTTCCTAGCCCCACTCTCACTGTCCTCCTCTCCTTGCTAGTACATTCTTCCTCTTCATAGGTTCATCTGTATTCCGAAAAGTCCACATATAGCAACCAACATTATTTTTGGTTCATCCTCCAATGTAGGGAAATTACATCTTTTTGTTACAGTATGTGACTTCTAAAATAATTTCCAAGGCTAAAGTAGAAGCAGTTCCAGGTGCTGTTGGCAAATTATTCCTCTGGGGAGCCACTGCACAATTACCTTGGTTGGCCCATAAACAATGTGTATTGTTCTATCAGATTCTAAACTCTAGCAAGACAGTCCATTAAAATAGATAAAAACAACATCAATTTTCTCTTCATATTCTTCATATCAGATGTAGAAGCATGTACGGTTTTACTGCCATATAACTGCTGTTACTAAATAACATTTCAAGATACACATGTTGTAACTTTCAGACTTTGTTCTCATGGGAACAGTGAAATATGTATCGATAAAAGCAAATCAAAGATTGTTTCTTTTAATGTTTTTGCTCTGTGCCAAAGTATGAGGCATAAACACTTAGAAAACAAACAAGCTACATCACCAGAATAAATACTAGATATATAATTTTGTTGTCACTTTATAAAGTGGTAGTAGTCTGTGTAAATGATGTCTGTTTTCCCATGCCAAAATAAAGTCAAACAAAATAAGTAATCATTAAATTTTATTTATTTGTGTGTTTATTTTATTTTTACATTGTTGAATCAAAAATAACAATGCAATAAAACTACACAACCAACTGAAACATCAATAATATGCACAATTAAAATAAAAATGCAAAAATATAAAATAATATCAATATAATACATGCACAACACAACCAAATGTACAGGAAAAATGGAATAAGCCATTCAGTTGAAATCTAAAAACAGCAACAATTAACATGTCCACTAAATGCTCTCCAGAGACTTCTATTTTAAACAGCTTCCAAAACATTAAGATAATGATGCAGCTCTTAATGCCAAAAGAAAGCTCTACAATAAGATCAAAGCAGTAACTGACTTGGCTTCATTCCCTTACTACATATAAGTGGCACAACCAGAAACCAAAACATACCAAATGGGCTGATTCAGTGAGGTGAAGGTGTTTCTTCAAGGACCAGAGCACTAAAAGAGTAAGGATTGTCTGAATTATTTCCTTCCACATTAATCCAAGTTCTGTTTCTAAATTAATCAAGATAGTTATAGAAGCAGCCCTAATGTGCTTGTGTAACACAACATAATTCTTATATTTCTGTTTTCTGAGCTTATGTCTGGTGTTTTATCCCAAAGGTGTTTTTTCAAGAGGCAACTGGACTTTCTGGTTTGTCTTTGAAGACATTTTACTTCTCATCCAAGAAGCTTTTTCAGCTCTTCTGAGAAGGAGGCAGATTTAGTGATGGTAAACACTTTTTGACAGAGAAATGTTTTGGAAACTAATAGAGGACAAAGGAGTCTCATAAAGAGATGAAAGAGTTATGGAAAAACAGTTTTGGAAGAATAAAAATATGATTCTTTAATTTTGCTGACAAGTGATGTAAGAATAATATTCTTTCTTTCTTTCTTTCTTTCTTTCTTTCTTTCTTTCTTTCTTTCTTTCTTTCTTTCTTTCTTTCTTTCTTCCTTCCTTCCTTCCTTCCTTCCTTCCTTCCTTCCTTCCTTTCTTTCTTTCTTTCTTTCTTTCTTTCTTTCTTTCTTTCTTTCTTTCTTTCTTTCTTTCTTTCTTTCACAAAGTGCTTATTTTTGGAACTTTCTATTTTTATATTGAAATACAGACATGTATTGAATATAACAGGCCTATACAGGACAGTTTAAATTTGCTTTGAAATTTTTACTATAGAAACAATGTAATTTCTGCAATGAAGATGAAGAGATAACGAGATCTGTCTAAATCAGATATTTCATATTACTCTGCATAGCTTGATCATTTCTTGCAATAACTAGGTTTCGGTGTATGTGTTGTGCATTTCAGAAGCCTCTTATACTGCTTATATCAGTTGCTGACTTTATAATAAACTTCAATGCAATGCCTGACTGAAGTCTTTGCACTAGGGAAGCACTCCTCCAAGAACTGCAGAATCCTAGAACAAAACCCACTACAACTTTCCAAATGGCCTTAAAGAGGTCACAACCATTCAAATATTTCCCCTCACATAGCCTTGAACATCAGTAATGCAGTTTGCTGATAATATTATTATACCTTATTATTATACCTTATAGTTGGGTTGCATTTTTTATTTATTTTATTAAGCAGTGCATAAGTATGTATAAATAATGCAATGAAATTTGTATCCACTGTAGCATGATTTTTCAAACCTATAATTCAATACGAAGGAACATTAGAAAAGGGAAATTTTGTATTTTGTCAGTAGTTCTTTGTAGTATTCTACTGAAATACTAGAGCACCTCTATTTTCAGGCAACTTTACAGCTGATTAGCAAATAGAACACAGAACAGATGGCCACAGCAGTCATAATAACATGTTGAGATATCTAATGTATTTTGTTGAGGATAGGACTTCTATACTCAAGATTCAGAACTTAATATCCATCTTCAGCACTGGGAAAATCTATATATAATCATCACTGAAAGTAAAGACCAAACTTTAATAGCTGGGGAATAAAGTTTCGTATTTGGTTTTCCCCTTTTCAAAAATACTAATCGTATTTATTTGTTTTTTCCTCCAGCAGTTCAGAGTCCATTCTTTTGGATCTTTTCACAAATTTATTCTTAACAATAAAAATGTTACCATCATCCCATATTATCTATGACTCAGCTTGTTTTGTTACACTTTTTAAAATACAATATTGCTTTCTAGAACATGTATACATCAAGTGTAACAATTTCAGTTAAATCATCATAATTATCCCTTACCCCAGCCTGAACTTGAGTTGTTCTAACTACCATTCCTTAACAGTTCAAAATGAAATCACAGAGAGTAAAATTATATGGAACCTAAGATATTCGGATTGCAAAGTTGTTAATTTAGTTTTTCTTTTCACGTGTCCCTTCATTGTTTGCATATCCTCAGCTAAAATACACTTGCTCCTACATCTTTGAATTTTGCAATGCATTTTTTCAACAAAATATTCATACAAAAATATGTCCATTAGGAAAAATGCACACAGGAACATACATTTTCTTTTGTTTTATTTTTTTTTCAATCACAAACTGGGAGAGAAATGGGCTAATTAGAAAAAAGGTAATTGATATATAGTTACTATCCAAGAACCAATTTCTTATCATAGCTAAGGCACCAGGCTAGCAACTGGAAAACTATGAGTTCTAGTCAGTGGTGGAACTAAAATAATTTAACAACTGTTTCTCTGCCCTAATGATTTCTTCCAACAACCAGTTCACCAAACTGCTCAATAAGTTAACAACCAGTTCTCCTGAAGTGGTGCAGACTGGCTGAATCCTGAATCCCACCACTGGTTCTAATCCCATTTTATGCATAAAATTAGCTGGGACCAGTCACTCCCCATCAGCCTTAGGAAGTAAGCAGTGGAAAGTTGGATAGGAATACAAAATTCATATAGCTGGCTATCGCTTTCTTCATGTCAGTAAAGGGAAAGACAGTATTATATCTTATATGCCCTGATTTTTTTTTGCATGGGAATGGAATCAATTATGTATTATTTGTCCATTAAGAAGGTATCCGTCAACCAAGTATTGTATATAATACAGGACAGCAGTCCCTAATCTTTGTAGCTTGGAAGCCCGGGTGATGGGGAAGAGGGAAACTGGTCCGAATGAGTGGTGCACATGGATAGCTTGACTTGCATGACTGGGGCTGGCATGCATGTGCATAATTGCCCATTGGCCCACTGCTCGCACAAATTGAGTAGTAGGCCATGGCCCAGAGATTAGGGACCCCTGATATAGCCTAATCAGTGTCAGGGTTCAGTTGTGCAATAGATGGAAAGAACTATGACACATAATTAACTAGTTAAGGCTCAAAAATATTCTGGAATATAATGGAATTGTTTAAAATAGATTTTGCAATACATTCTGTCTTTGAGTTGTGTCTGGTTAGTAGCATCTAGGATCAGTAAAAGGCAAGATGTTTAAGATGCTCACTGTAAAAAAAAGAGGAACATGTTTAATTAATTTGAATGAGTGAGTAGCTCTTTGCAGTTGTGCTTCCTTTCCCTAAAGATAATTAAGTATAAAATGTCAAGACTTATGTAGATAATCACATTGTAAAACCAATGATCTTGTGTGTGTATGTGTGTGTGTGAGAGAAAGAGAGAGGGAGAGAGAGAGAAAGAGAGAGAGAGATTTTCTTCAGACTGTGTATAGCTGCAATAGAAAAAAGAAGAGAAAATTATGAACAGAATATTAAGTGTTGCAGAATGAAGATTGAGATAAGATTGATTATCCAATAGGATGTTCCAAAGTGAAGCACTACTGACTTATGTGATTTAAAGATAATTGCCAGTAAACCAGGGAGCTCAATTTGTAGCTGGAGATGAATCAGGATTAGGATCCATGAAGGTGGGAACTAGTCCTGTATTAAAACCAATTACAGGCATAAATGTAAAAGAAATGCAGCTGAATGCAATACAACCTGTTTTAAAAAGTGGTATTTTAGTTCATCATCATCACCACCACCATCATCATGACATCTTTAAGAAAATCTGCAACTTTCTTAAATAATGAAGGTTGTTTTCAGCATTTAAAGAGTTTATAATGCCAATTGACAGAACAACTTTCCTTTCAATGCAATGTTCACAATGCTGTTATTAAGTATGACATTTTCCTGATATGGCATTTTTAAGTATACATTTTCTTGCAGTAAAATGTGTGTTTCATGTTTGTTATTATAGCACATGTGTCGGAATTCTAATATTGTGATTGTCTATAAGCCTTTAAGTTTTCAACATGAGTGAGGGAAATGCTAAACCTTTCAGTACAAGCATGAAGTATATAGTGAAACCTACTTTCATTGCATTTTATGTAAATAGCACATATTGCTCCAATCTCTGCTCAAGTTCCCTGCAATGGAACCAGGCGTGCTTTGCATATAGATAAATAAAGGTGAGTTCCAGCAAAGATATGCAATGCTGAGTTAAATAGATAAAGAAAAATAAAAAGGGTGTTGGGTGGCTTAGGGACAGTTGTAGTTTTCATTTAATTTTTATATCATATTTAGTGGGCAGGGTTACTTCTAGGAAGATATAAATGTATGCGTAAACATTAACATACTAATGTTAATATACTAACACACTCATTATAATAATCACTGGGAATGGTATCATAGACTCAACTATTGCAGTGAAAGGAGACAAGCTACTCTCTAGCTTTACAAAGAGGTTAAGTTGACAGTGAAGGTGACCCCTTTCAACTATCATGACTGCTTTTCAGTGCTACATGAGTTGCTGGTGATTCATTGATTAAGTGTCATCAAGTTAGTGTAGACTCTTAGCAACCAAAAAAATAGAATTACCCCAAGATGATCTGTTTTCAAATTGGCCTTTTAGCTCTGTCAGTGATGCATTCATTGCTGTTGTAAACAAGTCCATCAATGTCTTTTCCTTCCTTCTACTTTTCCCAGTTGTATAGATTTCTCAAAGGAGCTGGGTACTTATATATTGTGTGCCAAATGATAGCTTTGAGTCTAGCTGTTTCTATCTCAAATCAATATTTTTTAAAAATATTATTTAATATGTATTTTGTTCTCTTGGTTATCCATAGTATTCTCAGCAGTTTTCTTCACCAAAAAGTGAAAAATGGTCAAACCTTCTTCTATTCAGCTTCTTGAAAGTCCAACTTTCTTTTCCATACATGTGATAATGAAAATCATTGCTTGCACAATTATCACTTTTAGGGTATAGATACATCACTATATCTGAAAGTTTGTTTCATTGCTATTTATCAAGTACTAGTTTGCATATTTTTGACTGCTGCTTCATTTCTTGATTACTTTAAATCCTAAAAGGCAGAAGTTATTTATTACTTTAGTACCTTTATTGTCAATTCTAAGGTTACTTATGTATCTGTTGTCACTAGTCTTCTTTATACTTAACCTTAGTCCCATTTTTTTCCTCATTCAAATTCTTGGATTTCATTAGTAGAGATATCCTGATCCAGACACAGAGACATACAGAGAGAGAGAGAGAGAGAGAACACTTTATCTCACTACTTTATAAATCAGAACCATCTGTTTCATCATATTCTTTCCATACTGTTTGCGCCTAATCTGTTTCCATGTCTTACAAGAGAACAATGAGATGTTTTGATATTGCTATTTTTCTAAGCACATTCTACAGCTAGACATAATCAATACAAATGTAGTCAATATTTTTTTTCCTTTTGATATTTTTCTACCTTTTTCAATTATCCAGGTTGTGTCAGCAATACCTTTCACCTTTTTTTTAAAAAAAGAAAAAGATTGAACCTCTGGCATTTCACTTTCTGTGTAGTACTCTAATTTCATTGGATGATCCCAAGCATTATTTTGCAATATTGTGAGTTGTGTGACAGTTGCACAGCCTCTTAAAACCCCTTTATTTTGTATTAGTATATAGACCAAATTATCCAGATTTATTGTGGCTTCTCCAGACTTTCTGGATCAATTTATTTAAAACTTTTGTAGATTTTCTTTCTGTTTCTTGTCATGTTTCTAAAGGTAATTAATCAATTCCAATGGCATTCCACTGTGGAATAAATTGACATGTTAATTTGATTTAATCTTCTAGTACTAGTATCCTGTAAATAGAATTATCTCAGACTATAAAAATGGGTTCAAAAGAAGAGTTAGAAGAGATAAGAATTAGGCTGTTTGGGATATGGATTTAAAATTAACAGTTTATAAGAATGAAACTGACAAAGATGGTATACAGGACTTAGATATGAAACTGAGTGATCTTTTAATAGCTAAAAGGGACACACAAATAATAAACCAGAAGTGTTACTTGGATGTGTGGATTCAACTCAAAAGACAGACTTGGACAATCTTCTCACTTTGGACTTACAAAAGAGATGTGTTACACGTATGAAGGAATTTCAGAAAAAAAGATAGATAGAAAAAAGAAATGAGCTTTTGAGACATTATTTAAAAGAAATAAACATCAATACTTTTAAAAGTAAAAAGATTTATAAAGTTGGTTTATTAGACCAAGGTTAAAATGTATATGATTTTTTTCTATAAGTTTTAAATTTTTTTTTTTCTTGACTTGGACTGAATGCTGAGATCTTAAAGGTTTGTTCATACATAAGGATTGGAAGAAGATTTTTTTTGCTGATTTGTTTTAGAGAAAGTGATAAACTATGGCATTAAAACTGGAAAGAGATGAAGAAAAATTGATAAGAAATTAACTTGTGGAGCATTGAAGGGAATAAATATTAATTTTTTTCAATACATTATTGTTTGTAGTAGCTCTTCATGCAATGTTCTTCAAGTCAGTTAGAATTTAGGCTTTAAAGCTTTGTTTATAAATAGGGGAAGAAGACTTTTATTATACTTTTAGGAAAAATGATAAAGTACTGTGTAAAAGTAAAGTGAAAGAATATAAAATTGATTTACTTGTTTAATGTTTGTTCATATTTATTATTGTTTGTTTGTATATATATACATTGTTATCCTAGTATTTTTTTAAAAGACTTTTGCTGAAAAAGATTGAATGATGAAGCTTTATTATTTGTTAAATAAGATAAGGGATGAAGGGATTTTTGATTGAAATATTAGAAAACATGTTGCTTCCAACAGTGTTTGTATTCGTACTGATAAAGGGGAACATCATTCCTTTGTATTTTTTCTTTATTTTTTCTTCTATTTTTCTTTTTTTTAAAAAAAAAAAAAGAAGAAGGTATGAGTTACTTGCTTTGGGGAATGTTTAGCCTATTATAATGCTGAAATTTTGAAAAGAATGAATAAATAGTAGACATAATAAAGAATTCCAGTAGAAGCAATCATTTCCTAAAGGCAAAACGGGATGAAGGACATTAATTTTTCATAGTAGTTCTTGACTCGATTTTCTCTCCTTTCCTCTCTCCCTCCCTCCCCCCCTGCTCTCTCTCTTAGCCTCCTTGTTTCTCCTTTGAAATTAGTTGGTGCCACATTTTTCTTTTAAAAAGATTATTCAATCTGATCTAACAATGAGCCAATTAAAAAGATTCCTTTCCAATTTAAAATATTAGGGATGAAGGCCTTTTGATTTTAGCATGATATCATATTCCCAGTGAGATAGAAATAATAATGTTGAATGCATGAAACTAAATTTTGAGACTCAAAATGAAATGAAACAGTGACATCTAGGAGAATGAAACACATTTGGGAAGGATTTGATAGACAACTTATATTTCTGGAAATTCTGCCTAGATTAATTTCATAGTGAAACATGCATTTGGTCCAAATATCCAAAAATATACGGCAGCAAGTCTATTAGAAATGGACCGCTGTTCTGTATAATTCTGCTATTCCTGATTCCAAACTCAGTGGAGAAAGAGTCCACTGTGGCCTGATGTTATAATATCATTTACTATACAAGATCACAATGAACTCAGTGAAAAATATATATGAATTTCATGGACTTAAATATGCCACTAGTTGTCACATACATCTTATTGTGAATTTCCACAGTGCTGCAGACACAAGTGGTCATGAATTTTACTAGGTTACAGGACCCGTGCCTTTTAGAGGACTGTAAAAATTATTGAATGTCATATTCTCATTATTATTCTGTTTTCAGCATTGCTCTTTATGTTTGTGTAATGATTGTTTGAGATCCTTCTTTTCTGTGATTTTAAAATCAGACTAACATGTATTAATTTCTATCAACAAGGCTTGCAGGGTTTTTCATGTTTTTAATCAATTAAAATTGGGGATATATTTGTGAAATATGTTTTACTGCTTATCAGCAATATACTACCAAAAATTTCAAATTAGCAAAGAGTGTTGTATTTTCCAACCAAATTTCTGGTTAAGGAAATATATTTTATTGACTTTTTAAAATATGATAATTTACTAATTCAACTACAGTATATAGTTTGGGCATTGTGGTGACTCGCAGCTGCTACTACTACTACTACTACTACTATTACTACCACTTTACATAGATCCATCGTATGCACTAGTTATACCTTTCAATAGAATAGAATAGAATAGAATAGAATAGAATAGAATAGAATAGAATAGAATAACACAGTTGGAAGGGACCTTGGAGGTCTTCTAGTCCAACCCCCTACCTAGGCAAGAAACCCTACACCACTTCAGCAAAATGGGTATCCAACATCTTTTTAAAAACTTCAGTGTTGGAACATTCACAACTTCTGGAGGCAAGTTGTTCCTCTGATTAATTGTTCTGTCAGGAAATTTCTCCTTAGTTCTAAGTTGCTTCTCTCCTTGATTTTGACAGAGAGGCCTTTCAGACTGTCAATCACACCAGTCATGATTGGACAACTGATAAATATTCTATATAGAGCTGAACTGAAGGCCAAGTGGAAGCCACAACTAATTCAAAATGCAATAGCGTGCATAGTCGTGATCACTTCTGATTATAGCCATGTCTCATTGCTGTTTCACAAACTGCGTTGCTGATCACTCAGCTTCTGGGTGGTTCAAAACAGTTGCTCATCAGCTATAAGGCCCTTCATGTCATATGTCTTGGTTACTTGAGAAAAAGCTTGTTTCCAGTTGTATTCAGGCAGACAGGATTTCTTCAGTGCAGACTCTCTAAGTCCCTTTGGTTAAACATTGTCATCTTGTGGAATCAAGGAAGAATGCCTCATCTGTTGCTGCACATGCTCTCTGGAACAGAATCATCCCGGAATACAGATGGCATCCATTCTTGAAATGGTCTGTACGTTCTTCAACTCCTGCTCTATTGCCAGAGCTGAGGTTATAAGGGGTTTTTTTTATGCAATCTGGTTTTGTCTGGATGGTCACACTTTCATTTCTAAATTACATATTCTTTTAAAAATTGTCAGTTGCCCAGTCTTTTTGGTGTCAGGTATCAAAATCCCAATAAATAAATAAGGGGTTTAAATATATACAGTATATTTAAATACAGCTGATAGAGCTACCAAGCATTTGGCAAAAAGAGAACATGTTCTCCTTTTTGTCTTCACATACTTGTTTTTACATTACTTATTTAAACTTCTACAAACCATGACTTTGTAAATTGCCTGTTTCTTTTCTTCCCTCTATCTGTCAATAGACTCAATAGCCCTAGATTTACATTATTTATTTGCTGATTCCACAGTAGTCAGCTTTAATCCAACCTCTTTAAATCTATGACCATTGTAATCTGTAGGTCACATGACTCATATTTCTGCAGTGAAATTTGAGAAGTGCATCATTGATTATATACAGTATTATTGCTAGTGTGTCTTCTTGAACATAAAGATTTCTTGGGGGAAAATGCAATTGAAAAATTAGTTTTTTAGATTGTACCTCAATCTCCCGATTCTGTCAATAGTCTAATGGAGAGCATGCATTTTCACCAAGTTTTGTCTTTATTCAACAAAGATCTAAAAAGCTTGGACTGTTTCACTCTCTAAATGTATTTGTGATGTGTTTCAACTTTACTCCTGATGTGTGAATCTCAAACTATATTTTAGCATGTAACAACAGTACTGAAATTTAAATCTGCTGAAGAGCTTGATAGCTGTCTGATTTGAATTGCTATTTATACTGCATTTTGCTAAGGTTGATTTATAATGAAACAACTCTCTATATTGGAATAGCTTGCTTTTTATTTTGAGAAATCTGCATCTGATCTGCATATGCAGATATTTGGAATAGTTAAAAAAAACACCATCTATTTTGTACCAAAATGTAGATCACTTCAGCCTGCTCACATTTATTTCAGATTGGTAACTGCAGGAAGATGGACTGCCATTGTCCTCATGTGTAGAGAGTTGAGTCAAGTTTTTAATTATGACCTGGTTTAGGTTAGATGTTATTGTTGTAATTTAGGCACTTTGATATCGTACATCTGGTGCTATTTAACAATGCAGTTACACAATCTTCCTTTAAGATATGCTGAAAGCATGCTGTCCGAGCAAAGAGATGGAAAAGCTTTTCTTGATGGTTCCCTGATAATATTAACCTGACATTGGGAGTCACTTCCGTGTGTTTATAATGGTAAATTTAATATTAAAATTTGGATGACTGTACTGCAGAAGCATCTTCATTGGCAACCCTTTCAGAAAGCCCACCTCTAACATTTTCTCTGTTCCATGAGACAAGTTCCCCCAAAGCCGATAGGGTATGTATTTATAGGTAGACAACAGAAGTCTTTGAAAAGCTGCAGGAGATGATATTACCTGCAGTGGCATATAAGATGAATGGTTCCCAGTGGGTTTCTATCCTAAGGAAAGGTTCCTATTCTGACTACTCTTTTCTCAAAAAGAGATAAACATGTGTTGTACTTCCCTGTTGGAAACCAGTCTTCAAAAGAAGAAACAGGCAGGAACCTGCCAGTTACTATCTAATTAGCTTGCTAGATATCTCGCTTAAGCTTTACCTCAAATTTGTTTAATAAATTAAAAAATTGAGAGAGAGAAAAAAACCATTTTTTCTACCTACAACAGTCAAACTTGAAAAATAAAATAGCACGGTAGATGAATACACCACTCTGAAGGTGGTTGTTCAGAAATGTAGCAATGAATATAGAAAATAACACCATTTCTTTCATTAATCTTACCTCTGTTCTTGATTTATTTGACAGACCTTGAATGTGGAGGAAACTTACAAGAACGCGCATTGATAGGGGCCTTTTAAAAATTAATGTGGGATATTACACAAAAAGTAAGACTGAGTCTCCAAGGGTCTCTGCCATATCCTTCCTATTGGAGAGAGAAATCAAACAGGGCTCCTGCTTTGGTATTATATGATGTCATAACAGCCATGAAGTCACAAAGCTGCTTCTCCCTCTTGTTCACAGTTAACTCCCATCAGATGCCACATAAAGAGAGGACTATATATAAAAGCTCCATGTTCAATCCCAGGTATGTTAACATAAGAATGAAAAAGAGGGACTTCCGGTTTGCCAGGCTTCGGCGGCGGTGGGGTTTTGCGATCCTGCGCGATCCCTGTCGCGCTAGCCGTCTTGGTGTCTCCGATCCTGATGGGTCTGGAGGACAAGGCTCCCCCTTAGAGGCAGCCGAAGACAGGGGGGATCTGGACAGGGGTTTGTGGGTTTTGCAGAGCCCCTCCCCACCAGGCATAACCCCCTTTTCTCAAGGCGGTGGAGCGGCAGTCAGCAATGGCCGCCACAAAGAAGTCGGCAGCTGGACAAGATTGTGCTGGAGGAAGAAGGAGAAAGTTTTGAAGTGAAAGTTTTTTGGTTGAACCGGGAGCATAAGATGCATTTAATATCCTGAAAACCTTGATTTTTGAAAGATACTTTGTTTCCAGAAGAGATTTATAAGCGGTGAGTGAAAGTGTGAAAGAGAAAGTTTACTCTCCTTCCCTATGGAATCAACAAATGGACATTGAAAAGCCTGCTTTTTTACAGAAGGTTGAAATTTAAAGCTCTTTGTGACAAGTGGGGATGGAGAGGACAAAGGAGAAATTTATATTAAGATTTTGTTGGAGGAGATGCCTGGAAGACTTTGAGATTGGAAGTTAATTGCAATAAGACTTTTAAATACAGATTGGGCTTTTTCTTCCCTTTCCAATTGATATTACCCCAGGAACAAAAAGTGCGAAGGGAAGAATCTTGTGCTCTGCCTGGACTGTTTGATGACTTTGGGAGTTTGGGGAATTGTTCTAAGTTTTGAAATATCTTGGTTGTTTCAAGAAGAAGAAGAGAAAAGAAGAAAAGGTTTATAATGGCTTTATCTGTTGATGATTTAAGAGAGAAATATGGAAAAATAAAGAAAGAAGGCAAGGACACTTGGAGAGAAACTATTTGCTTTTTAGAAATGGCACTTGCTACTTACCAGCAAACACAACAATTGAAGGAGGAAGCAGAGGAAAAAGAAGAAGAAGGAGAAGCCATCTTTAATGAATTTAAAAAGTTGATTAAGAAAGGAAAGAGAAAGAGAGGAAGGAAAAAGGACTTAAAACTTAAAAACACATCCAAGAAAGAGAAAAATAAGATGCAAAATCAATACAATGTTAGAAAGCAAAAGAAAAGAAAAATACAACAGAGAGGGGAAGCTAAAAAGGCAGAGGTTTGGAGAAGGGGGGGTAAAAAGACCAGAGGGGATAAAAAAAGGAAGGGAAAAGGGGGAAAAAAGCCATAAAGGTATGAAACAAGATGGGAAAAAGAAATTTTTTTTTTAGGGATAAAAGGTAATGTAAAATTTTTCTGAAAAGGATTCTGCAAGGTACATAAGATAGTATTGTAGTATTTGTATTAGAAATAGAAAATTAGGATTTTATAAAAATTAAGTAAAGATTAAAATATTAAATGTTTAACAATGATAGATTTTAAGATTTAATAAATTATTAAAAGGAATGTTTAAAATACTTAGTCTAAGTATAGAGTTTAATTGACTATGTTAATATAAATTTATTATGGTAGCATTTGACTTTCAAATAGATAATTGGAATGTTATAAGATTAATGTTTAATTATGTATTTAATTGCTTTATAGATTTACTATTTTTTTTTAAAAAAAAAAAATTAGTAGGTAGAATGCACTAAGCAGAATCAGATGGGGACATAGGTGTTACCTTAAATGTTAATTCAGGGGAGCGATGGAAAGGCATCATACTTTGATTAGTGATTTCAGGAGAAATCCTTTTTTTCTACTACAGGGAATGAGATAAATGGGTAATTGGAAAAGAATGGATAAAAGATACAAGTATAATGATGTAAATTAAGACGAAATAAATAAAATATAACTAAGAAGAGTGGAAAGCAGGGGAGAAGCTATAATGAAGATATAAAATGGTAAATAAGATAGGAAATGGTATATAAGATGAGCATGAATTTAATTGAAGTCCATATAAAGAGAGGTAATCCGGGGCCAAGCTAATTTCGAAAAAGAAGTTTGATGTTTTTGTGTTTTGTGTATTTATGTTTGTCTGAGATTTAATAAAACCTTGGAGGAAAGCTAGATGAGGATAATTATAAACAAAACAGAGGGAAATATGAATATGATGAGTATAAAATGGCTAAATATAGAAAAGAAACGTATTTGAATAAGAGTAAAGAGAAATAATGAGAAATCTGCTGAAAGATATTTAAGTGGAAATGGGATATATTATATCTGTTTTGTAAAAATTTATAATGGAAAGAGGTTTTATGTGTTTAGTGTTTAATGTTAAAATTAATAAAATTTGTTTAAAAAAAAAAAAGAATGAAAAAGAGCAGAGTTCTTATCAGTTAATGCTGGAAATATTAAGCAAGGTAAGCCAATAATCTGACTTAACATAAGAGTATTCCTGTGTTCTTGATATTCTTCCATAAAGTTAAAATATTATTGTACGCTCAGCAGCTCCTTTTATTCAGTATTGTCAAAAACATGGACTTTACATCTGTATTCACCTCTCAGTATAGCTTTCAGTACGCTTCATTACTAATGACATTTCAGAATAGTGACAATTGCTTACTTATTATTTCTGAGCTTTTGTATTAAAATGAAAGCAAGTAGATATTCACAGCAGACAAAATGAAATAGGAAACACTGGTAAGAGAAAACATACTTAGCAGTTATCTTTAAACAGTCTTCACATTTAACACAGTCCAGAAACTAGTATTAAGACAATGGTTTGATACCTTTGTTCAGTCTTGCATATTTTTCCAGGAAAGTATTAACAAGCAACTGTGAGCTGATCTTATAAATTGCGTGCCACACTTGACTGCATTTTATTATCTAATCATGGTCCTGTTGTCACAGAGTTCCATGCACATTTATTCAGAGAATACTCAAAGGACACATTAAGTTCTGCTGAGCTAGATCATAAAATTGGTCACCAGAGATGAAGGACAAGAAATGAGAGATGTAATGCCAATTCAATTAAATAATTTTCATGATTTAATTACAAAAACATCATAATCAATGGCCAAAGAGTAGCGAACACGAAGGGAACTTTTATCCCCATTGAAATTACTATATCTTGTATAGAATTGTACATCTTCATGATTCTGGTTTGAAGAGTGATGAATCCTAATGCCAAGAGGCCAGGCTGGTGGATTTCTGAATTAAAAGTCAGGTATATCCCCTGAGAACAATGGGGAGAATTTCAAAACATTCTGAAGTAATGTTGACTATTCTGGATATGGCTGAAACATGGTCAAAACTGAACATTTTGTCAGTATAAGAGTAAGGGTAAGAGAAATATCTCTTCAATGGGTTAGAGTTATGAGACAGATTCCAGATTCTGGGGTACATTTCATTTAAAACTTTAGTTTCTAAAAGTAACATCTCTGAGAACAACCCACAAAAAGTAAAGGGACAGGTTTCAAGACTCTTATATGTATTCATTTACTTGGGTAAATAAAAAAAAGTTACAATTGCAGTAATATAGTGACAGAGATTGATTGTATTTTAAAAGTTCAAATGATGAGATTTCATCAGCTTGGATACTAACTTCCTGACAGCTTAACTAGCACAACTTAAATAACATCATACAATTTAAGGAAAGCATAAACCAAGGGAAAATACATTAGTATGTGTTTAATAATGTGGCATTAATCTCATTAGGCTCAACTAGATGTAAGAAGAGATTTAACTTTATCATAAGGTATCTTTGTACAAACAAGAAGTCTTGTTAATACATGAGCAAATAGATAGAAATACATTATGTTCCTTTTTTGTTTGGGTTTCCAGTTAGCCAATAGTCTTTAAATTTTCTTCATTGAAGAAATAATTATAGGTAATCTTGCTTAGTTATAATTAGGACAATGTATTACTTATAAAAAATTCAAACAATGAACCAAATCAAATAAAACAGTAAATCATAAAGGCAAACATATTCAAATCATAGTGACAGCCACTGTAAAAATTCAGATAATCTTTCCTACAGTTGAGATGCTATTCCCAAAAGTTGAGCTTTCAATTATGATTTGTACTGGGCAAGATCTACCACAAGAAATATTTTTCACTAGCAAATTCCAGAAAAATCAGTTTCCAGTTTAGTTGAATCTATAGAGAAGTCCTCCTGTTTATCCTATCAGTGCTTCATGCAAGAGGGAGCATATTTCAAGGAAGAGGGCAAGACAAGAGACAGCAAAGTCTGAAGCTGGATCATAGGGAGAGGAAAGATTCAGGATATCCACTCTGTAGAGTCGCCCAGGGTATATCCATTAGCTTAGGATGATGCAGGTTTAGTCTGGCAGGATTCTCCTTATATGATGTATTCAAATAAAGAATGAACTTTGTCTGGATTGTTTAATGTAGTTCTTGTGCTTGGCCTGGCAGAAGGCTTTTGTTCTTAGGTACATGAAATTTGACTGTAAATGAACATTGCTAAAAAGATAACAATAGCACTTAGACTTATATACTACTTCACAGTGCTTTTACAGCCCTCTCTAAGCAGCTCACAGAGTCAGCATATTGCCCCCAACAATTTGGGTCCCCATTTTATCCACCTCAGAAGAATGGAAGGTTGAGTCAACCTGGAGCCTGGTGAGATTTGAACTGCCAAATTGCAGCCAGCCGCCAGCCAACAGAAGTAGCCTGCAATACTGCACTCTAACCACTGTGCCACCGTGGATCATGATGATAAAAAAGATGGTTTTAAAAATAATAATAATAATAATAATAACAACAACAACAACAATAATAATAATAATAATAATAATAATAATAATAATAATAATAATAATAATAATACTGTCATATTTATGTATGATCTCTAAATGAAGAAACTTCTAAACAAAGTGTTAAGTACTGGGCATGGGTCGAAATAACTGGAGACAATCATGGAACAGTGAACTTCAGCTCTTTATTTGCATCGTGACTAGGATAACAACAATGGTTAACTATGCCTTATATAGGCATCTTTTGTATGATTCAACCAATAACGAACTAGGAACGCTAGCTCTTTTAACCAATAGGAACTCTTAGTTAAGGACCAATCAGGTCCGTTAGAGCTGACCAATCCTGGTCGAGCTGCCTGACAGCCAATCAGAAGTGCAGGGCCAGAACCCTGCACTTTACCTCAAGCTCAGACCTTTATTAAATTACTGTATACACAACACCCCTTCCCCCTGGCTTCTCAAATCCGGTATGGTCACATAGTCCTTCAAATTGGACGGTTGTCTTTTGTCTTCTTGATTTCCGTTGGATTGGCTGATTGCAATCCTGTTGAGGTAGTTCGTTGTTTAGCAGCGATTCTGCTTCAGGTTCAGAGTTTATTTCTTCCTCNGATATGCCGTTTGTACAGTTTATTGTCCAGGCATTGCACTATGTAGGATTTGGGGCCGGTTACACGGACCACTGTCGCTTCTATCCATAATGGGTGGCCAGATAAGTTCCGTGCATAAACAAGGTCTCCTACCTGGAAAGTGCGACAGCGT